>PVIA01005261.1:0-67838 GCA_004024845.1 Tonatia bakeri
TGTATTTTAGAAGTGGTGATAATATTGTTTCATTTCTTAACTCAGAGGAAAGTTTTCAATATCCCATCATTAGGTGTGATGTTAGCTGTAGGATTTTCAAAGATGTCACTTACCAGAGTGAGGAAGTTTCCTTCTGTTTTAGTCTTAAAACTTAGTGGCAAAAAAATAATCATTTATTATGTTCACAGACTCTGAGGGTCGGGAATTGAGACAAGTAACAGTAGGGAAGGCTTGTCTCAGCTTGACAATGTCTGTTCAGGGCCTTGGCTGGAAGGCCTGAATTTGAGAGGATGCAGTCATTTCAAAGCCTGTTCACCATCTGATGGTCGATGCTAGCTCTTGGCTGGGGGCCTCTCTATTTGGCCTCTCTGTGTAATCTATCCAAGTAGACTTATTTCATAGCATGGTAAATATCCTGTGAGAGCTGGGTGGATGCTGCATTGCCCTTTATGATCTAGCCTGAAAAGTCAGATAGTATCATTTCCATTACGTTCTATGCCATGAGATAGTCACAGAGCCCTGCAGGTTCTAGAAGAGCCCATGGGAACAGGAATACTGCTGTGACCATTTTTGGAAAATACAGTCTGCCACAACTTCTATTCCTAGTGTGCTGAGGGTTTTGACAATGAGTGGTTGTTAAATTGTATCAAATACTTTTTTCATATCTATCAAATCATCTATATATTGTGTATTCTTTTTCCTATTGATGTAGTGAGTTACACTGATTGAATTTATAGAATTAAAGCAATCTTACATCCTGGAATCAACCCAACTTGTACTGGATTCTCCATTTTATATGTAACTCATATTGACTTGCTCAGATTTTGTTTATATCTTTTGCATCATGTTCATGAGAGAGACTGGCCTGTTATTTTTCCTTCTTGTAAGCCTTCTTAGCTTTTATTATCAAAATTATGCTAACCTTATACAACAAAATGGGAAGTATTCTTTTAAAATTTATTGTGGTTATTTTGGTAAATAACATTATATAGGTTTAAGGTGTACAATTCCATAATACATCATCTGTATATTATATTGTGTATTCACCACCCTAAGCCATGGCTCTATTCCTTGTTTATTATATTTTATTATTTATGCTATTACAGTTGTCCCCAGTCTTTTCCTCTTTGCCCACCTTCACCCCCCAGGTAATCCCCATGTTGTTGTCCATGTCCATGGGTCATGCCTATATGTTTTTTGGCTACTCCCTTCACCCTCTTTCATCCAGCCACTCCCTCTCCTCTTCCCTCCAACAGGGAATCTGTGCTTTTGCTTCTATTTTGTTCATTAGTTTATTTTGTTCATTAATTCCACATAGAGGTGAGATCATATGGTATTTGTCTTTCACTGACTGGCTTATTTCACTTAGCATAATAGTCTCCAGGTCCATCCATGCTGTTGCAAAAGTAAGAGTGCTTTTCTTTTTCAGTGCTGCATAGTATTCCCTTGTGTAACTGTACCACAGATTTTTTTAATCTACTCTTCTGCTGCTGGGCTCTTAGGCTGTTTTCAGATCTTGGCTATTGTAAATAATGTTGCTATGAATGTAAAAGTGCATATATTCTTTCAAATTGGTGTTTTGGGATTCTTAGGATATATTCCCAGAAGTGGAATTGCTTGGGTCAAAAAGTAGTTCCATTCTTAGTTTCTTGAGGTAACTCCATACTGTTTTCCACAGTGGTTGTACCAATCTGCATGCCCGCCAACAGTGCTTGAGGGTTCCCTCTTCTCCACATCCTTGCCAGCACTTGTTTGTTGATTTATTGATGATAGCCATTCTGACAGGTGTGGGGTGATATCTCATTGTGATTTTAATTTGCATTTCTTTGATGATTAGTGATGTTGAGCATTTTTTCATATGTCTATGAACCATATGTATGTCCTCTTTAGAGAAGTGTCTATTCAAGTCCTTTGCCTATTTTCAACTGGGTTGCTTGTCTTCCTGCTGTTGAGGTGTTTAAGTTCTTTATATATTTTGGAAATTAAACCTTTATCAGATGTATCATTGGTACATATGTTCTCTCATACATTGGATTTCCTTTTCATTTTAATGATGGTTTCTTTAGCTGTGCAGAAGCTTTTAAATTTGATACATTTAAAAGAAATGCAATAGTCCCAGCTATTCTTTCTTTCTTTTCTCTGATAAACATTTAAATATTTGAAAGAATTCACTAGTGAAGCCATCTTGGCCTTGAGTAATCTTTGTGAAAAAGTATCCTATTAACTTGTTAGTTTTATATTCTTTTATATATATTACATTATTTGTTGTTACCTAGGGATCATTAGAGTAGATCTTAAGTTAGTGTGCTCATCATTCCTGAACAAGGCAAGAACCTTAGATTCCTTAAATTTCATACACTGGATGATTTTAAATTGCTTTGATGTTTGAGACTCGTTTTATAGCTCAGTATGAGCTATATTGTGTAACATTTTCATCTGTTCTGCTGTTTTGGGGGGAGTGTCCTGTGAAGTTCACTTAGGTCACTTTGGATGAGACTGTTAGGCAAATCAAGGATGACACTTTATCTTTTGTCCTTTCATTGTCATGCATTTTATTGTTACACATATGCTAAGTCTCTCAAGGCATATTACTGTGTTAAACTGTCAAAATTCATTTAAATATTTCCCCATACTTTCCCTTTCCGACGCTCTTCAGTCCTTTGTATTACTGTGCTTTTATCGGGGACCATTTTCTTTCACCTCAAGGGTTCCCCTTCGTATTTCCTTCAGTGAAGATCTGCAGGAAAAAGACTTCTCAGCTGTTTTGTCTGAAAATGTCTTTATTTTACCATCATTTCTGAAGGCCATTTTTACTGGGTAAATAATTCTTAGCTGATAGTCATTTTCTTTCTGCATTTAACATATTCACTCTGTTCTTTGGCTGTTTTAAAGATTTTTCCTTTTGTTTTTGATTTTTCAGCAGCTTTGTTATGATGTGACCAAGTGTGTTTTTCTTTATATTTATCCTGTTTAAGGTTGATGAAGAAACTTGAAGTTTTTGCTAACTAAAAAAATTCTCAGCCAGTGTTTCTTCAGATATTATCGCCTCTATAATTTCCTCTCGCCTGTCTTTCCAGAACTTCCGATTCATCCATTTTCAGCATTTTCCTTGCATCTCATATGTCTCTTGGACTCTTCTGTATTTTCCTTTTTAACTTTTCTCCTTGTGACTCAGTCGGGATGTTCTCTGCTGCCCTCTCTTCCGGTTCACGAACTCTGTTCTGCTGCGCCCAATCTACTACCAAGCCCCTCTACTGAAGTATTTACTTTACTTATCAGATTTTGTTTCCCACTTCTAGATTTCCATTTGATGCTCATGTCAGAGATTCATGTTCTCTGATGAAATTCTTTATATTTCACCAATGTTCTTGAACTTCAGATAATTATTTTAAAGTGTATATTTGATAACTTCAACATCAGACCTCAAGGTTTGTTTTTCTATTTTTTTTTTTAATCTTGGCTTTGGGTCATTTGGCTCTGTTTTCTTTCATTACTGATAATGTTTTATTGAATTCCAGAATCTCCAGATGGTGGTGTTGTTCTTCAGAGAAGTTTCATTTTCTTTTAGCAGGAATATTGTGTTGATCCAGTCAAGGAGCATATATGGTTCAGGGCTGTGAAGTCTCAGGGAAATACTGGACAAAAGTGGCAGGAACCAGCACCATATTGAAAACCAGAGGCTGGAACAAAGGGAGTGATCAGGACTGGTGAAAGAGAAAAAGTCAAACACCCTAAGCTGGGGACCTCAGTGACAAGAGGTTGGTGGCATTAAGAGAGCTTCAAGGAGGCCCCCGTTAGAAAAGAATAAGAAGGGATTTATTGTCTTGGAGTTGGGGCATGCATGCGAGAGGATGTTGGGGCTGGATAGACCCAGTGACTTTAGCTTTTTGCAAACCTTGGAATACAAATCAAAAATTAAAGTGAGAGGGATCTTATCAAATTACTTAGGCTAATAAAAGCTGCAATAGTCTAAGACTACCTGCTAGTTTTTATGTGACATTCCTGTTAACATTACTGGCTCTTCTTGGTCCCTGTCAAATCAAAGGCTCTGGGTGTTGAGAAGTCAATCTGGCACAAGATAGCGACCGGTGACCACTGATTCGGGTAATTCCCTACATTAGTCCAGCATATCCACAGATGCGAATAGATTGAACATTTATCTTGTTGACAAGATGCCTGCTCCTTCACTCAAACTGGCAGTGTGCGTAGCTTCCTTAGAAAAGCTTCTTAACACCATCTTCACCCTCTGCGGCCTCATTAGTGCCAGCTACTTCCAAGATACTTTACACCATGCTGTGAATGTTGAGGCAATTACTACAGTTTGTTTCTTGTACATTCAGTTTGAACCAGGGACTTTTCATTTAGAAGAACAGAAGGAAGAAATATATATTCAGGAACTGATATTGCACTCATACCTCCAGTAAGCTGGCATTCTTCTATTCTGTATCTTGATGATTCCTGAGTTTGACCACAAAATAGATCTATTTACCCACCAGCTTCTCAGCACTCGTCTAGATTGGCAGTTCTCAAACATTTGTGTCTCTGGATCATTTGACACTTTTAAAAATTATTGAGGATCCCAGAGAGGTTTGTTCATGTGGGTTAAAGCTATTGATGCTATCATATTTGATATTAAATTGAGAAATTTAAAAAATATTTATCTCTTAATTCACTTGAAAATAATGATAATCCCATTATATGTTAACATAAATAACATGTTTTAATGAAAGACAATTATATTTACCAAAAACTAGAACAAATTTAGTTGTAAGAGTGGCATCATACATTTTTGCAAATCTCTTTAATATCTGGCTTAATAGAAGTAAGGTTGCCTCCAGAAAACTCTATTATGTACTGAGAGAATGAAAATAGAAAAGTCAAATAACATCTAAATACAATTATAAAAACATATTTCATGATTATGAACAAATGACAGTTTTTACTTTTGTTAGCCCCCTGAGACTCAGGAATCCTCAGTCCCCGAGTCTCACTTTGAGAAGCTCTAGTGTAGCTGATAGACTTTTACAGAAGGAAGAGTGACAAGATTCAAGTTCTGATCTTAGACCGGACTCTTCTTTTTAAAAGATCCTCTTAGCTTTTTAAAATCAGAATTAATAGTGTATTTGAACTCTTTCAAGTGACAGCAGCCTCAGATAAACCAAGTGAAAAAGGAAGATTAGTTGCCTTATATATACCTGAAAAGTCTAAACTCGAATCTGACTGGGCTTCAGATTCTGCCCTATCAAGGGGCTCCAGAAGTCCCTGAAATGTAAGCATCTAAAGGGCTTGTTGACTATTATGTCCCCAAGGCCAAGAGTAGTGCTAAACACATAAGTACTCAATGTACATTTGCTAATTTATTAAACAATAGATTAATTACTGTTATCAGGACTCTGTTTCCGTTCTTCAACTCTGTTTGCCTTTTGTATTTTCTGTTATCAGTGAGACTCCGTGGCAAGGTAAGACAGCCACAGGCAGCTCTGCCCCAACTTGGTTCTTAGTGCCTGTAACCCCAGAAAGGAAAATCATTCCTTCCATCACACTGCATCTGTATTATGCCCCTGAAAAAAATGTTATTGTCTCTTTTGGGGCCATGTGCTCAAGCTGAATAAATTATTGTATGTTAGTGGAATGGGTATTGCCAGCTTACAAGAGGAGAAGGGGTGAAATTATTAACAGTCCTACCAGAATCAAATTAAGTGAAAAAGTGGCAGTTCCACAAAGTAAGCAATGCTGAGCACACATCCCACAAAATTACAGATGTTCACTAATGATATCATAATAACCTATCAACAAATGGCTTGTGTAATCAAGTATAATCTCATTATGTGTAATATGTGGTCTGGTCACTTCATAATCCAAACAGAGAACTGTCTGTCAGCCAAGTTAACAATTCAGTGATTGGTTTGTGATTATTTGATTTACTTTTAGTCACTAAGCCTCAGAATAAACCACAGGCTTTTAAAAAATATTTTATTGATTATGCTATTATAGTTGTCCCAATTTTTCCCTCTTTGTCTTCCTCTACCCAGCACCCCTGACTCCCTCAGGCAATCCCCCCACCATTGTTCATGCCCATGGGTCATGCGTATAAATCCTTAGGCTCCTCCATTGCCTATACTGTACTGTACATCCCCTTGGCTATTCTGTGACTGCTTGTTTGTACTTCTTAATCCCCTCACCTCGTCACCCATCCCCCTACACTGCCCTCCCATCTGGCAACCATCAAAATGCTCTCCATATCCATGATTCTGTCTCTGTTTTTCTTGTTTGCTAAGTTTGTTTTTTAGATTCAGTTGTTGACAGATGTGTATTTATTGCTGTTATTTATTGTCCCTAGTTTTGATCTTCTGCTTTTTCTTAGATAAATCCCTTTAGCATTTCATATAATAATGTTTTGGTGATGAGGAACTCCTTTAGTTTTTTCTTGCCTGGGAAGCTCTTTATCTGCCCTTCTGTTCTAAATGATGTCTTTGCTGGGTAGAGCAATCTTGGCTGTAGGTCCCTGCTTTCCATGACTGAATATTTTTTGCCAGTCCCTTCTAGCCTGCAAAGTTTATTTGGAGAAATCATCTGAGAGTCTTATGGGAATGCCCCCTGAAGGTAACTAACTTCTTTTCTCTTGCTACTTTTAAGATTCTCTCTTTATCTTTAACCTTTGGCATTTTAACTATGATGTGTCTTAGAGTGGACCTGTTTGTATCCATCTTGTTTGGGACTCTCTGTGCTTCCTGGACTTGCATGTCTATTTCCTTTACCAAATTAAGAAAGTTTTCTTTCAATATTTTTTCCAATAGATTTCCAATTTCTTGTTCTTTCTCCTCTCCTTCAGGCACCCCTGTGATGTGAATGTTGGACCTCTTGAAGTTGTCCCAGAGGTTGTGTACACTATCCTTGTTTTTGTTGTTGTTGTTTTTGGATTCTTTTTCCTTCTTGTTGTTCTAATTAGTTGTTTTTCTTCCTTATGTTCCAAGTCATTGATTTGATTCTCAGCTTCATCCATTCTACTGTTGTTTCCCTGTAAATTGTTCTTTATTTCAATTAATGTATACTTCATTTCTGCCTGGGTCTTTTTTGTGCTGCTGAAGTACTCAATGAGTTCCTTGAGCATCCTTATAACCAGTGTTTTGAACTCTGCATCCAATAGGCTGCTTATCTCCATTTTGTTTAGCTCTTTTTCTGGAGTTTTGATCTGTTTTTTCATTTGGGCTGTGTTTCTTTGTCTCCTGATTTTGGTAGCCTCCCTGTGTTTGTTTCTCTATGTATTATGTAGAGCTGCTGTGACTCCCTGTTTTGGTATCATGATCTAATGTAGTAGGTGTCCTATAGGGTCAACTAACAGAGACCCCTATCACCCAAGCTGGGTACTCGAGGTGCACCCTCCATGTGGGCTGAGCGTACTCTCCTCTTGTAGTTGGGCCTTGGTCACTATTGGCAGGTCAATGGTAGGGATTTACCCAGGTGAGCCCGCTATAAGGACTGGCCGTGACCACTGACTATCAACATCTGTCCTCTGTGGAGGATCAGCTGTGCAGCAGCAGGGTGAGCTGTGCTCTGACATGGTCTGTAGCTGTTCATGTTTGCACATGATCTGGGATTTTGGGTGGTACAGGCCAAGGTCAGCCCCGACCTGAGTTCTGCCCAGGGCCAGGTGGTCTTTATGAGTTATAAAGCAATCAGAGATGGCTGCTACTTGTGCTGGGCTTGCAGATTCCCAGGCAAAGCCAAGATGGAAATCTAGGCTGGCTGTTGCTAGTGCCAGGCTTGGGACCACTTAGCAAGAGGTATAGGGGCTGGGGCTCACTGGGAGGCTGGCTATTACTTGTTTGAGAGAATTTAGAAAGTTGTAAATCATGAGCCAAGGCCAGCCATTCATATGGAAAAGTCCCTATTAACAGCTTGGATGGGTGCCTAAGTTAGTTAGGAAGAAGCCTCAAGGGATCAGTACAAACAGTGTTATTCAGGTTGATGGAGTCTCAGATATAGTATTGGCCTGCCAGCTCTCGGCTGTGTTCGGGAGAGGGTTCAGAAAAGTGACAGTGGCTTCTGCCCACCTTTCTGTCTGGGAGAAAGCTGTCCCCTAGCCCTTGCCTTAATGCCAAATACTTCAGTTCCTCCCTGTATGCCACTGGTGCCTTTCAAGCTGCTACCCCACTGCCAGAGCTCAGAGGCAGTGGGTCTGAGCAAGCCGTGTGTGGGTTCTTTAAGAGGAACAGGTTGGACTCCAGCATTTTTTCCACCTACTCAATCCCCACTGTTTTTTACAGTCAGAAGTTATGGGGACTTAATCTTCCTGGCACTGGAACTCTGGGCTGAGGGTCCCGGTGTGGGGCTCGTACTTCTCATTTCTGAGATATCCCTCACGAATTTTTATCCACCTGTTCCATGTCTCCAGCCCTCCTGCCAGTCTGGATGGGTGCAGTTTCTTTAATTCTATAGTTGTTGGACTTGCATTCAACTCAATTTCTGATGGTTCTGAGTGATGGTTGTTCTATATTATTTGTAATTTTCATGTGGTGTTGCGAGGAGGTGAGCCATGTTTACCTATGCTGCCATCCTGACTGGAAGTCCATAGGCTTTTTCTATGTCACTTTCACCAGATGTAAAATGCGTCAGAGCATTGCTATTATTTGTCACACCATTCAGAAACCATCAGTGATTGCTTGTTACCTGTAAGAAAGTCTCAAACTCTCAAGGATTTTCATTTATCACAGTGCTTCCATGGTTCCCAGCCTTTTGAAAATTGAAGAGCCCTTTTCATGACTCCCATGTAGTAGAAGGTAATTGTTTGTTATAATGTTAATTAATTTTAAAAAACACATGATGACAGCAAACCCTATAAATTTAATAACACTTTAAAATAAATTTGCATTATGAGAGCATCCACATGCATTTGAAATTGTTCTGCATATATTTGTGAGACATATTTTACATTCAGTCTCCAAATGAACTTTGGCATGTGTGCTCATGTGTGTGATTTCCATAACTCTCTGGATGTAGAATGACCACATATATTGAGGACTAAGATATCCGCACTGTTACAGTGGTTTAGAGATTCTTTTCTGGGATTCTTTTCATGGCTTTCTAGAGAATAAGGAAGAAAGCTATGCACATGGTACCCAGAAGCCCTGGGACCATCAATAGCTTCAGGTTACTCAAAACAAATTTTAATTACATTTTAGCTCCACCTATTGTTTATTAGCTATACCTCTTTGTTTTTATATCTTAGTAGGCATTCTAGGGGGGTTAGTATTCATATTAAAGTTATCAAAACCTACCATTAAAACATTAATTCATGCATACTATAACATTGTTATATTAGTGTATGTCCAATCCCCACGTTCCAGCCTTTGTGCTATTGGTGTATATTAAAAATTCTACATATATTAGAAACCCCATAGTATCTTGTTCTTGGTTTTTGCTTTAAAGAGTCAAATCTTTTACTTTTTAAAAATATTTTATTTATTTTTTTTTTAGAGAAGGGAAAAGAGGGAGAGAGGAAGAGAACCATCAATGTGTGGTTGCCTCTCACGCACCCCCTACTGGAGACCTGGCCCACAACCCAAGCATATGCCCTGACTGGGAATTGAACCTGCAAACCTTTGGTTTGCAGGCTGGTGCTCAGTCCACTGAGCCACATCATCCAGGGCATAAAGAGGCAAATCTTTCAAATGGATTGAAAAATGAGACAAAGTATTTCTTATATTTACATCAATATTTACCATTTCTGGCATTCTTCATTCCTTTATGTAGATCCAAATTTTCATCTTGTGTCAATTTTCCTTCTGCCCAAAGAACTTCCATTAATGTGTCTTATATCAAAAGTCTCTACCAGCTTTTCTTTATCTGCAGAAATTGTTTATTTTGCTTTTATTTTCAAATAGTTTATTAACAAAATGTTTTTGTTAAATACAAAATTTTAAGCTGACAAGTTGTCCTTCCAACACTTTAAAGATGTTGTTCTATTGTCTTTGGCTTGAATTACTTCAGACTAGTTGGCTGCCATTCTTATATTTGCTCCCCTGTGCAAAATGTACCCTTCCGTCTGGATGCTTTAATGATTTTCTTTTTATCACAGCCAGGGCTATCACTGTTTTTAAGCAATTTGATTATGATGGGTTTTGATGTGATTTTCTTTATGTATCTTCAGTTTGGGGTTCCTTGAACATCTTGGATCCGTGGATCTATAGTTTCCAACAAATGTGGAAATGTTTGCGCTAGTGTTTCCTCAATTAGAGAACTTCCTTTCTAGGACTTCAATTACAGATGTTAGAGTAGATTGTTTGGTAAGTGCCCCATAGTCCACTGATGCTCTGTTAATTATTTTTTATTCTTGTTCTCTCTGAGCTTCATTATGGTTAGTTTCACACTGCTTTACATCATTGAGCATATTCATAAAGCTGTTGTAAGATCATTGTCTACTAATTCTATTATCTCTGTCTCTTCTGGGTTTGTTTCCATCAACTGATATATCTCATGATTATGGGATCCTATTTTACTCTTATTTGAATGCCTGGTAATTTTTGGTTGGATGCTGGACACTGTGGTTTTACATTGTTGGAAGGTGGGTATTTGCTATAGTCCCCTAAACAGTGTTGGATTTTGTCTTGATGTGCAGGTAAGTAACTTGCAGACCAATTTGATCCTTTCGAGGATTGCTTTTAAGTTTTACTGTGTCAGGTTCAGAGTGGTTTTTATTCTGGAACTAATTTAACTATATAACTACTATAGTATAATTCTTCTGAGGACTCTAGTGACTAGTACTACTAGATCTCTCCACTCTGGCTAGTTGGGACAGCCTCAGCTCTGAGAATTGTTCAGTCTGTTGTTTTCTGGTGCTTCTCTCTTTGTCCTATGTGATTTTTCTCTCATATGTGAATGAATTAGTACTCAGCCAAAGATTCCAGAGGAATCCTTTGCAGATTTCCTGGGCTTGAGCTCTCTCTCTTTCCTCCCCACCTCACCTCAGAGCTTGATCCTCTCTGATCTCTTCCTTGAAAAATGTATATGCTTTGGTCTCCCCAAACTCTCCCTCTGCCTCCTCAACTCAGTAATCACCATGCTGTGTTTGGGTTTACTCTCTCTGGACTGCAACCTGGAAGCTGATGGGGAAATTATAAGGCTCATCTCATTGATTTCCATTCTCTTCATGGATCACAGTCTTGTGCTATATGTTGTGAGTTCTCCAACACCCACACTTTATATAGATTTTTGGTTTTCTAATTGGTTATGACAGGAGGCCAATCCCTTAGTAGTTAATCCTAATGGACTGAGTGGGAGTCTCCATGAAAAGCTTTAAATAAACCAAGGCAATAGGAGACATTTACATTTAAAATATTATTTTTTCCATATTAAAAATACCACTCCTGCCATTGTGGATCTCTGAACAACAGTCATCATTTTCTGTGGAATTTCAAGAGAAGGGAATATTTGGAATACTTCTGCTTGCTACAGGACTGGGTCTAAAACCAGAGAGTGCATCAGTACCAATTTTCTTGGATATTTCCCACTTACATTTTTTATGTAAAACTCCATCTAAAATCTCAAAGAAGCAAATAAAATTATCACTCATTACATATTTTTGGTTTATTATTGTTAGCATGTTAGCTTTAGGTCAGATTTATATTGTAGATTTTTATGTTTATATATTATACAACTCCTTTGATTATACAATTAGCCCAAATGTGCTATAATATGTTCGATATATTCATTCCCTAATTTTATAGAACATGGGTCATCATTTTATTATTTCAAATAATGTTGCATCTTGCTCTGTGCCTTGTTATTGGCTATATTTATAATGATTTGGCTCCTTTTTATGACACAATTCCTATGGGTAAAATAGGGATCATTTTGTAATAATTTGCTTTACAACACTGTTTTCAGGGATATATTATAGCAAAGAGTAGCCATTGCTTTAAACAGCTTTAGTTTAACTCTTGCACGGTTTCTCAGCGTGGTGTGTGTAAGTCTTATCTCCTTGAATAGATAGCAAATGAGCTGAGAACAATAACCAGATATTGTAGTTCTTTCTGTCTACCATGCCTTACATATGAGAGCAAAGAAGCATGGTATAATGAATGCTATTTTATTTTAAAATGTTTTTTTAATCAGCAGAACCCTTTCCTTTAAATTAGATCTCATATGAAAGTCTAATTTATACAATCAATTAATAAGAATTCTTCTGGTGGAAGTGGGATAAGGAGCCCAGACCCCCACTCACTGAGTTTCTTCCACTTTATTGTAAAGTGAAGCTTCAGCGTCCATGGCTCAGGAGAAGTCAACCTGAGTTCAAGTCTAGGATCCACTATTTACCTGATGAGAGATTTTGAGTAAGTTACTTAACTCCTCTGAGGCTGTTTCTATAAAACCCATATGTTTATAACTATAACGCATGTATATCCATAAGGAATGCTTTTAGCTGAAAGTGACAGAGAAGGTCCAATTTAAAGTGACCTAAACAGACTTCCTTTTCTTAATTAAAAACAAATTCAGATGTAGTTGCTGAGGCTTCATCTTTCGCTTCAAGGTCATCAGATGGCTACTTATTTGTGAATTTCAGAAAGAAAGAGTGGGAAAAGGCACCCACCTATGGAAATTGATATATATATTTTTTAATTTAGAAAGAAAAACTCCACCAGTATACTTCTTTTTATATCTCATTAGCTAGAAAATGCCCACCTTTAGCCAATTATCTGCCAAAAGTAAGGAGTCTGGACCAATCAAAACTTTTCCCTGGGAACGGGATAAGGGGTCATGTTCTCAGATCCGTGGGCTCTCTGGCCCAGCACCTTATGTAACACATCAGGGCCCAGTGGGTGGGGAGAAGGAGCAGAAGAGGGAGCCCACTGGTGGCTGCCATGGCTGCTCCCACACTGCCCACCGGAGTTCAGGTGGCTGGCGTGAGCCTCATATGAGGGCATATGTGCAAGTGACTTTTAATCTGTACAAGCACACAGAAATGGGATTTTTCATAATGTTAATGTCTTCATGAATGCTTAAGAAATGAATGGTAGGAAAATTTCAATAAAGCACAAGAATGGCATTGATAGGCCTAAGTCAGTGCTTATCAAAGTGTAGCCCCATGATACCTACATTAGATGGTATTCAAAGGCTTGATAATTAAAAATATAAATTCACACCTACTGAAGGTGAACTTATAGATAGATCCTAGGAACCTTTATTTTAAAACATTTCCCAAGTGATTCTTTTACCCACTAAAATGGAGAAGCACAGTTCTGCATGACTGGGGACCATCTGACAAGGGAGAACCAGGTATTCTTGGGTGGCGGTGCATCTGTGGTGGGTATTTTGAGACATTAGAGAGAGGAACACCAAACAAAGGAGCAGACTCCTGAAGGGCAACTGTACTTCTTTTTAGCACAGTCCCTTACACAGTGTAAGCACTCCATAATGTTGGCAGCGGGTAACACCATGGACAATATTCTCCAGCATCAGAGGACCTAGATCTTAATGGATCCCTCAACTATGGTTCAGTCACCATCTGTGGAATGAAGTCACTATCACTCAAATCTGCTAGCAGTAGACACCATTGAAGTCTCCTACTTCAGTCCACAGGGAACAATAGGAAGATTCCAATGCATTCTATAGGTCAATAAGAAATTTCAAGCCTCAAGATTGTTTGGAAGGTAAGATTGATGTGGTATCTATAAAGGGTGTAGAGTCCCTCCAAAGAAAGACAGCCAAAAACAAATTCAAGCTGTAATGATTAAAGTCACCTCCTTATCCCAGACTGTTGGGAAGGGCAGATGATATATTACTACAGAACCTTAGGCAAAATGCCAAAAGTTCTACATAACATAACACAGCATGTCTGAAGCAAAGTGTCTGTGTATGATTGAGCAGACTGTTTTCTGGTTGATTTCAGAACAAATTAATCAACTTAGAGGTGATCATTGTATCCTACATGTCCCAAGTTACATAAATGGACCTGAAATTATTTGTCAAATGCAAATATGTATAATGCACATACACACATGTATATTTAAATTTGTATGTGTATGCATACAGATGTACTTATATGCATCAACATGCATATATATACATATATATGTACATTGTAAAGATACCGGGGGAGGCACATGCTCAGTGTGGTTATTGGTTTAAAAGGTAAATTGCATCTCTCTACTTGTTATTCTTTGGACCTTCTCTTCTTACAAGCTAAGTGTACCCCTAAGGCTTGCACAAAAGCTATTGGTAGGTGTAGTGTCTGAGATTTTCCTGAACTTCTTACAGTGGTGATAGAACCCTCAAGATGCTGAAAAGTTAGAACTGGGCAGGTAGGAAAGCCTATGAAAATAAGGAGAATTTTTTTTTACCTTGGACAAGGTACCTAACCTCTCTCAATGCTAGCTTCCTCTTTCATGAGATGGGAATAACAATATCAGCATCCAAGGATTGTTGTGGGGCTAGAATAGAATAATGTGTAGAAAGCACCAAATATAGTCTCTAACATTTAGTAGGCTCTTTATAAACCACTGTTATTTTTACTTTTATTACTCTCTATACTTAGATAGGAAGAAGTGATTTGAGCCCAAGTTCCCTTACTCATGGTGTGCAAACGCACCATCTGAAAAAGAGGGACAGAGTTAAGATGGCACCACATCAGTGACAGAACTCCAGTCCAGCCTGGCAAGACCTGGCCTGGGCTCCCGCTGGAGTGTTCTCCCTGACACTGCGGGCTGCAGCTTGTTATCCAACACGGAGGCCGCAGAGGCACTGGAGGTCGGGTTTGGTAGAAGAGTTAGAGAAGAGCTCTTCGTTGTCAAGTCTTAGAAGTGCAGGAGGCTGCCCTTCACTTTTCCTCCTCACTCTCTGAAGGTCACCTCGGCAGAGGTGGGTAGGTGTTGTGACTCACCACCCAGAAACACCACTCAGCAAGGAGGGCGAGTTCTGGTTCCCACACCTGAGTCAGGCTGGCGCTGAAATGTCTGTGGACCTGCAGATATAGATGGGTAAAGATGCATTTCTTCACTTTTGAGACACAGAGGTATTTCTCCCTTCCTGTTTTAAACTCAAGAAAATTTACAGTGGTCCCTCAGGTGTGCCTTTCTGCATTCAGTTTGCTTCAAGAAGTAGGCTACTCTTAAAGCATAAGATGGAAGGAAGCAGGGCCTCAAGACTGTGCTATAATTAACATCTGCCCTCTTTGAGTGTGATCATCTTTGTGCAGAAATTTATTCTACACCGTCCCCATCTGTGTGGCCACTCTGCAGTCATAATCCCCTGACTCAGAAGCCAAAACGAGGCTCTAGGTAAATTGCACGGAGAAGGAAAACAATATGTATGGAGTGATTACTGTGTGACAGGCTTTGTTCTAGATAGTTTTCACATGACGTCTACTGTAGTCTTCAGAATAAGGCTCAAGTCAGGTGGTAATATTCCCTTTATTGTGGTAAAAAGTACCTAACATAAAATTTACCATTTAGACAGATTTAAGTATGAAGTTCAGTGGCATTCACGTTTTTGTGCAACCACAACTTGTCTCCAGAACCTTTTTCTTCTCCCCAAACTGAAACTCTGTACTCATTACACGTTAACTCCCCATTTCCCCTCCTCCCAGCTCCTGGCAACCACACTCCACCCTCTGCCTCTCTGAATTTACTGTGCTAGGTACCTCATGGAAGTGGAACCATGCAGTGTTTGTCCTTCTGTGTCTGGCTCATTTCACTTAGCTTAATTTCTTTAAAGTTCATCCATGTTATAACATGTGTCAGAATTCCCTTCCTTTTTAAGGTTAAATAGTATTCTGTCATAGGTATATACTGCATTGTTTATCCATTCACCTATTTAAGGGCATTTGGGTTGTTTTCACCTTTTGGTTTTTGTGAATAATGTTGTGATGGATGTTGGCATATAAGCATGGGCTGGAGTCCCTGCTTTCAGTTCTCTTGGATCTCTACCTAGGAGTGGAATTGCTGGGTCATATGGTAACTACAGGTTTAATTTTTTGAGGAACTGCCAAACTTGTCTACAGCAACTGCGCCGTTCGACATTCCTACCAATAATGCATGAGGGCGCCAATTTCTCCACATTCCTGCCAACACTTGTGATTTGCTGGTGGTGGTGGTTGGATAATAGCCACCCCAATGAATGTGGAGTGGTGTTCCCATATGATAGCGGAGGAAGCTGAGCTTGAAAAATGAGGGGTCACTTAGTCAGCATCAGGCTGTTAGGAAGTGAAGGAGGCTCAGTTCCGATCCAGAACTCCTAGACCTCAACTTTTTGCTGTAATTCTTGCATCAGTGTGATGCTAGGAACACAGGGCACCCAGGAAAGCCATAAAGAAGGGCGTCCGTTTAAGAGAAGAGCCTGGTTGAATCTGTTTTCATCTTCGAGAGCCACCCAAAGGTGGACAGACTGTTTCCATGATGTAATTGCCTAGTTAACAGCACAGCTCAGAACTTCAGCTTCCACGGTTATAAATAGAGGCTTTTGAATTCCTGTTTCTGTTACTTCTCTTGATCGGTCAAGTGGTTTTTGACCTTTTCTTTCCTGCATCCAAACTAAGGTTCCAACATTGTGCGTGTTCCTTTCTGCGGCCAATTAGATCTTTGTGATTGTGGAGCTAACAAACAGTTCTTATTTGAAAACTCAGGGTGAGAGAAAAGGAGGAAAAAAACAGCTAAATAGAAGCCGTGAGGGAGAGAAGAAGAGAGAGGATTGTGATGGATGTAATTAGCATGGCACCCACACGTCAGCCAGTTAAACAACTTTCATGTCCATCCCTGACATAGAGGACAAGTGACTCCAGACTTAAGGCCCCACCCTGCCACTCTCCTGGGATAGAGGAGGGCTTCCGTCTCTCCATCATCCGACACAGGGCACAGCTAAGGCTCAGACAGGGCAAATGTCTCAGCTGAGATCCCATTGCTAAAATGATGGGAGTGGCAGGACAGGACGCCAGCGGAATGACAGTCCTCTGGGCATGCCGCACACTGTCCCTGCCGGCCTCACACTGCAATTGCACTTTGTGAAAGAGACCACGGCTGAGGAATCCTTTCTCTTGAAGTCTAGTCTGTCTCACCTGCTAATGCCTACTACTGCAGCAGGAAGGGTGGGTCAGAGCAGTGCAGAGTTTAGATCAGATGGCGTCTGGGCCGCTTTTCAAGAGCTCTGGATGAAGAAGAACTGGGGTTGAGTTTCTGGCCTCATGACTTCAGTGTTGTGCGAACTGAGAGCAATCATTCCACCCCTCTGCGTCCCACTCTCCTCATCTGCGAAGCATAAATATTAACTTAATAACAAAGGGAGCAGGTAACTAGATTCTAGGCACACAATTATTAATTGAGGTAGAATTATTTTGTTTCTTCTACTGGAAAAACACCCCAAATTTTAAGCTCTTTTTATGTACTTAGATTTGGAGGACAGCACAATATGTAATTTTATGTATCCTGCAGTTGAAAATAAATTCAGTTCTGTAGGTCATTCCAGGGTGAGCTGTGTTTCACTGAATTAATTTTGCTCCAATTTCCAACAGTCTGTAGAGACTCACTTACCCAAAGCCCTCGGGGCCTAGGCCTTAAGCCTGTGCCACTCTATTCAGCCGAAGTTATTAACCTGCCCACCAAAGGCTGAAGAAGTCTCATGGGAGGGCATTGCATGTGTTAATCCAGCCATTGCCTTTAATCCAAGTCATTAACTACTTTAATTAAACCGAAATCAATAAGTGTATTGAACACCTAGAATATGGCATGGGCACTAGGGTCTGGGGACAGAAAAGTGAGTAACCACAGCCCCTGCCTGAGGGATATCCTGGCAGAGGACAGGTGCTGTGAGGGAGCCTTCTCCTGGAGATCGCCGGCCGGTCTGCGTGTCCCACATCTTCTTCAAGGGACACCCCAGTCTCCCCAGCGCTGCACCCTCCCTTCATTCACACGCCCTCCATCTGCGCTGCCTCCCTCTCTCCCGTCACTGGTCCTCCTCTCCCCTCCCCATCCTTGTTCCGTTCTCTTCCTTTCTCCCTCTCACAGACAGTTAATACCAGCATTGTAGTAGCCACGGTTCTAGAACAAGAGGGAGAAGCACCTGCTCTCAAGAAGCTTGTATTTTTAAGAAAACCCTTTTACTCTGAGGTAATTTTAGACATATAATAGCCGCAGACAGAGTAGAGTTCCTATACCCCCTTCACCCAGTGTCCCCTTCTGCCGACATCTCATACACCACAGTGTAAGCACTGCAATTTGAACACTGCCACATTTCTATGAGCTCTCCTACAGACGTAGTTTGGGGTTTTTCCAGCTTTCCTGCTCCCGCTCTCCGGCCCAGGACCCAGTCTGGATTTTTGTGTCCTGCTACTTATCACGTCTTCTTCGCCTCCTCCAGGCTGACCGTCTTTCAGTCTTTGTCACGACGTGGATGCTTTCGAATGGAACTGGTCAGGATTTTGTAGAATGCCACCCAGTCTGGGCTTCTCCCATGTTCTCTCAGGATGAGACTGAGGTTCTGCATCACAGGGAGGACTCCACAGCAGGGCCGTGTCCTGCTCAGTGATCAAATCGAGGGAGTACCTGCCGTCAAAATGTCTTGTCACCAGTGGTGGTAATCCCGGGTCACACTCGGCGAGAGTGACGGCTGATAGTTTTCTTCTCTGCGCCAGTCACTTTCTCCTTGAGAATTCATTGGTATTTTGTGGGGACATATTTCGGACTATGCAAATGTCCTCTTCCTTATCGTGCTTTCACCTACTGATTTTTCTCACACTGATTTTAATGTTTCCTTACTCAAGAGGCTGACCTTTCATTAGGAGGAATTAGACAATCAAAAAAGTAACCAAATAAATAAGATGATTTTATATGGTGCGAGTTATAAAGAAAATATGAGAAGGGGGAATGGCAGAAAGGGAGGTGTACTTTAGGTGGCACAACAGGGAAGTCCTCTCTCAGGAGCGGACATTCTGGCTGAGTCCTGGTGACAGAAACCCAGCCGAATGAGATGAGAGAAAAGCATGCAGGCAGAGCGCCCAGGAGGACAGGGCCTGGAGGCCGGGAGGCGGGAGGCCCGTTGGACGAGGGAGTGAGCCGGGCGTTCCTGGAGGGAAGTAAGGGACGAAGGGATGGGAGCTGAGGATTCAGGGGTGGGAAGAAGCAGATCTGGTGAACCCCGCAGGCAGAGAGAGAGTTTGGAAGTTTTCTGAGTGCCATGCAGCTTCCTTATTTAACTCTGTTCTCTTTCTGTGCTGTCTGTAGGGAATTCACCAGCCATGTCTGCTACTTACATTTAAATTTTGATCATTTGAAATAGAATCAAATAAAAAAATAGCTCCGCAGTCACACTGGCCACACTTTGAGTGCTCAGTAGTCGCTGTCGCTGTTGTAGCTGGCGGCTGCCCTGCTGGGTCACAGATACACCACATTTTTTGGACCATAAGACATACCTAAGTTTTACAGGAGGAAAATAGGAAAAACATTTTGAAGCAAAAATGTGGTAAAATATTTAATAACATAAATAACATAATATTTCGCCAATGTAAATGTAAACAGAACTCAACAGCAGCATTAACAACCATTATTCCTCTCAAATTGAGGGGGAGAAAGCGCATCTTATAGTCTGAAAAATACGGTAGAGCATTTCCATCACAGCAGGGCAGAAGGTTCTGTTAGACCACGCTGTTGTGTAGGCCTTCTGGGGGTCATTCCTTACTAGCTTCTATGGGAGAGACAGAATTGAGTGAGTTACGGCCCCTGTTTTCCAGTAACTTCAAGGTTAGACAAACACGAAAATAAACACAACACCCATTAGCACGTGCTGAGACAAGGAGCATGGCACAGAAAAACTGCTGTGAGAGCTGGGCGAGGCACTCGCAGCTGGAAGGTCGACAGGCTTTGTGGAGAAGCTGCGCTTGAAGATCTGGAAGGATGGTAAGATTCTCATGGCTGAGATGAGGAAGGCATTGCCCATGAATGGTTTGGTATGAGCTGAGGTGTGAGAGATGCAAAATAGTCTGGATCTGCTGGAGTGGGCAGCGGGGGCGTAGTGTGAGGGGCAGGATTAGCAGGCAGGTGGGCCGCTCAGTGAGAAAGGCCTCAGAGCCAGGCCAAGGGGTTTTATCTTTGTCACATAAGGAGCTCTGTATGGTTTTTACAGAAGAAGTAACCTTACCAGAGCTGTGCTTCAGAAGGACCGGTCGGTCTGCAGCGCCTGGGGTGGGTTGTGTTTGGGAGAGAGACTACGGCAGAGAGGCCTGGGAAGTCGTTTGCAGAGAGTGAGCATGTGGTCACCCCTCTCCCAGCATGTATTTTTCTAAAACCTGAAAGCAATCTCAAGCACAGAAAGAAACACTGCTTGAAATGTAACATTCAGAAATAAACTCTGAGATTTGAAAATACATTCTTTTGTCTTGATAACTAGTAAACATCGTATATAACCATAGTGTACATACTGAAACTATGCTGTTAACATTAACATACAAGACCCATAGGACTTGATTCTGAGATTCCATAAACAGGTCCTCTTTGTGAATGTTTATTCACCCAAATCAGAGCTGTTTTTGTTTTGTTTTGTTTTGTTTTTTACGTTAGTGTTCATAAAAATCACCTGGACATTTTGTTACAATGCTGAACCCTGGGCCTTACCCAGACATTCTGATTGAATAGGTATGGGATGGGGCTTAGGGACCTGGATTTTAACAAAAGGAGCAATAATCTGGAAAGCACCCAGGAAATAATGCCCAGTCCCGTTTCCAGTAGACTTTCTATCCTGAGGTTAACAGATTCCCATTCTCATTATTTGTAGGCTTTAGCCCTGCAGATATTAAAAAAAAAAAGTCCCTCTCCCATTATACCTTTTTCTCCCACTTCCTTGAAATAATAGATTGAAGAGAACTATAACATATTTTGCCACGTATACTTTCTTTTTATCCTATTCACTTAAAATAGGCTTAAAGAAGTATCCTTTCATTTTCCTCTTTTCCCCCAAGTACTGATTTCCAGAGCTTGATCTGTCCACCCTCGCCCACATACCTCTTAGGCCGACATTTGTTTTGCTTTGCCCTGTCTGCCCTGCACAAGTGCCTCCTTGTTGGGGTCACTTCCACGAGCCCTGCAGGGCTCAGCAAGGGCCCGTGAATCGCCACTGTTAGAGCCCGTGTGGCCTTCAGACCTCTGGCCCAACTGGTCCCACGAGTGTTCTAATAACCCTGCCAAACTGGAATCACTACCAAAGCCGTGGCCCAGGTGAGACTGCCTCATCTCCAGGGGTCTAAGTGGCATCCTCAAGGGCACACAGGAAATATCTGAGTGGTTTTGAACCTAGGACTCTGACCTCAGGGTCCCACAGGCTCTTTACTATATTGTCCCAAAGAAGGTAGGTGCTTGGTGACTCCAATGTTCTTTCCCTGGGGTCATAGGAGCCCTATTGCCAAGGCCTTTTCTTCCTGTCTCTCCAGTGCCATGTGCCCAGGTACAATCTGCACAACAGGCAGCTGTTGCATTAGCTCATCTTCAAGAGGAGTGTTCCCAATTCACAGGTACATGGGGAGTCCAGAGGGTGATAATTATGGACCTTTCCTCTGATTCCACACAAGTCGGGAGCTTTCATGATTTAACATGGCCCGTTTCTTCCAAATATGTCATGCTGCAGACAAAATGCTTGCAAAAGGAACCTTAAGATTTTGTCAGATTCTGGTTTTGACACAAGAGCCTCATCTGCACAGACAGTCCCCGGAGGGAAGTGACTGCAGAGGGAACTAACATCCATGAGCCCTCAGGTCCTGTACCCAGACCCTTGGGGTCTTGGTCTTCTCCCAAGGGCTTCCCCATTCCAGATGAGGTGCCCTCAGGTTGCAAACCCAGGTGAAGCAAGTTAGGGTTAAGAGCAGAGAAGCATCTACATCTTGACTGTCAGAGACTACATTAATGGAGACCCCAGCACAATGGCTGGGCAGACCGCAACATGCAAATCTCTTAATGAATTTACAAAACGTCTTCAAGAGAAAGGAGGAAATATGTAGCCCTTGGGTCCAACAGCAAAGCCAGCACCATAGGAGGCCTTCTCTGCTTCCAATTATCCACCCACCCACTGGACAAATAAATATGTTCTCCAGAGCACAACCCCCCCGCCCCAGATGACCTTGTTTAGACCTTCACTTGCCACAGTAAATTCAGATTAGCTGAGTAGGTATCTGGTTCCTTATTATGTTGTGAGAGCAGGTTTCATCTTATCCATATCATATCTCTAGACCCTCGTTTCTAGCACATAGTCGGTGCACAATGCCTGTTCAGCTAATAATGTAGAAATAAATTAACCACATGATAGCTGTCTGCAACTATTGGAAGATTGTCATGCAAAGAGGGATTGTTTTTACCCTTTGTGCAATAGTTGATCAAGTAGTAGATGCTATAATTTTAACAGCTAAAGTACAGGTTTTTCTTTGTTTTGTTATGTTTTGTTTTTTAACAGTCTGGGCATTGAGAAGTTGACATGGGTTCACCTTTCGGGGGAGGCAGTGAGATCCCCAGTGTAGAAGGGGTTCAAACCAGAAACTGGAAGAGAGTATGCAAAGACACCCTTAAGAGGATGTGAGCATGGGGTTTGGATGGGTGGTTGGTTTAGACACCTTTAAGTTTTCTTCCAACCTTGAGACTAATTTCAGGATTTGTTTTTATTCACCTGCATGGCTACTTTATTGGCCTGAATAAAATGGGGATATTTTTCATCTTCCAAAGTAATTTGAAGGCAGCCTTTCCACTTACCTAAGGAGTTTTTGGTATGCGCCGTGGATTGACTTATAGTGGGGCTGACTTGCATGTTGCATGATTCACTGTGCTCTATAGATGCCCCCAACATGTATATCATTGTGTCTGCTGCTTCAAGATGACACTGTTATGTCCCACCTGTGCAAATACAGCTGTAAAAACTGATGCATGGCCAGCCATCGCTTCCCCAGAGCATAGGCACAGAGCACATACTCTCCGGCCTAACACACCCGCAGAGCACCCACACCCTCTTCTGAATTTCAGCAGTCATTTCCAAGCCTGGTAAGAAGAGAAGAGAATTGCAAATGAACTTGCATTACCAGCAAAGCCAAGCCAACCTCCCTCCTAAATTACTTTGTATATTAAATCTGGACTACAGAAACCCCTGCATTCTTTGTGGCTTCCTAGAAAATCAAAAAAGGTTTCCAGCCGCTTCAGCAAACAAGCAGGCTCTGAGCCTTCTCTCTTTGTTATAGATTTGATTCAAACTGCGTTCGCTAGCAGTGAGATACAAAGGGAAAAAAGTCAGTATGATATAACTTTGAACATTTTAACAAGCACCACGGGAAAGAATAATAAAGCATCACTTGCCGCATCTGGCCCTCAGTTTGTAAAGAAAACAATACTGCAAGGAAACGAAAATGTTGCTCTTCCTCGTCATTAAAAAAATACTTTTGACTCTTTATCATGCTTTGTTCACCCTTTTACTTCACTAATTGCAAAATTGCATCAAAAGACACATCAGCTTCTTCCATCCCTCTGTTAGACAATACACCTGTGCCGAAAATTCACACAAATTAAAGCAGCAAAGAGGTAGGAACAAGTTGAAGGTGGTAAGTCTCTCCATGCCAAAGACAAGTTGTATGGGTGGGTTTCCAGTTACGAAGCAAAACCAGGAGCTTACCTGGAGAATTTATGCCATTGAACCTGAAATTTCAAGTGGCCATCTGTGTTCAAGGTGAAATTCCTCCATTTTTCCCCCAGCCACCCTCTTTTTACCAAAGGTGCCACTGAATTGTGTCATCTCTTAATAGAAACAGACTGTGGAGAGGACAGGGCCAGACTTCATTTTCTTTTCTTTTATGTGTGCTCAGCAAACCGGGACCAGTTCTATTATATTTCTTTCATTCGGGGCAATCATCTCGGACTGCATTATAATAAACACATTGGCTCTTCCCCCTCCTGAAGCCACTGCGTGCTGTGCTGCTCGGAATAATTTACCCATCTGACAAAAGCACCACATGTCAGCAGACCGGTTCTGTGTGCACTTTCTGTCCCCATCCTACCCAGAATGCACTGCTGTCCAGGTGTGGGTGTACCTACCAGAGAGGTTTCTGCAGGAAGTCATAACGGGCCGCACTAATGAACAACCTCTGGACAAGGAATAGGACTTGCACCCAGAGGGTCGGAGTTCAGCAAGGTCTGTGCTCTGCTTGCTCCTTCAGGCTGGAGTGGGAGGCAAGAGGTGGTCAGATAGCATATCAGTGCTGCAGCTGTGCTGTCACCATGGCGAATGAACCAGATGTGGGGCGTGTTGGTGGCAAGTCAGAGGACACAGTGTGGGTCTCTGGACACAGCGAGGGAGCCAGCTTCACCTCTCTTCTCTGCAGCCTGGCTCTTCCAGGGATATTAAAAGTATTGATGCCTGGACCTCCACCCCCAAGATTCTGGTTAATTCATCAGGGTGGAGCCTGAGCTCTGATAAGCTTCACATCTCCACAGGTGATGTTACTGTGCAGCCCAGGCTGAGAACTTCAGGTCTGGCCTCTGGAGGAGGTCGCACAGTGCTCAACCCAGAGTTAATGCACAGTACACCTGACCTGCACTCATTATTATTATTCTTGTCAATTTAAAGGCTGGTTGCACATCCTGAGAGCATCTAGATTGTAGCCCCCCAAAGGAGATGACCTAGTCCTAGAACTTTAGTGTCCCCTTACTAGTTTCCACCCAAGGTAGATGTTAATCAACATAGCATGATTTGTTAAGATGACCCCTTGACCTTGACCCACCTGTTATAAAGAGTCCTGGAACTGGGTCAGGACACTTGGATTCTTGTTCTAGCTCTACTACCTTGATCAAGTTCCTTCTATTCTCTTGGCCTCCACTTGCCCATTTATAGAACAAGGGTGTAGGATTCTGTGATTGTTCACGGACGACTCACCTACTGTCTTTGGCTTTAGAAGCATGATTTAATGAAACACTCCTGTTTGTCTGCTCACAGGAGACCCAGGCCGGGAGCAATGATATGATGTTCTTTGGTATTTGGAAAATAAACAGCATCTGAGGCACAGAGAAGGGGGACGGGGTCAACATGTTTGGAAGAATACTAAATGTTACATAGCTAGCATCTGGGGGAAAGCAGAGTTTGTGAGAAGAGGGGAAAGGGGGAAGATTCTGGTGGAAAGGTCAGTTGGAGCTAGGTTGTGGAGAGTCCTGAGTACCTCAATCAGGTATTTGGACTTTCTTCAGAATGGAACCGGGCCCCACCCATGAGTGTGTGCCAAGAAACTGATGCCCAGCTGTGTTTTAACGGCCGACTCTGGCATCCACATTACCGATTAGCTGCTCACGGGAGGGCCCATCCCTTACTCCTTTTCCAATTGTTAAGGTCTGGGCACCACAACTGTTGAATTGTTAATGATCAAAAGACTTTGCTGAACTGATATCAGACATCCGTCCTGATGAAGACTGAATAACCATGGTCATTATCCCGATGAAAGGGTAATAACCACGCTAACTCTAGGTTCTCTGTATTTTTTTTTAAACACCTGGAAGGTTCACTGAAGTTTAAAATATTCTTGTGCCTTAGACCATCAGATTTTTCTAAGCCAGCACAGGGACACTATTGGTCCATTACTTTACATGAAATATAGTCATTTACATATATTTGCACAGTGCTTTTAAAGAGCCTTAATTCCAAGTAAGTCAAATAAAATGAATTAGTGTAATCTATTGCCATTGTATGGCAACTCAGGTCAGGGATCTTGGTGGTGACGGGGCTAGCAAAGAGAAAGGGCAGCTTTGGGGGAGCTGTGACCGGCGCTAGCTCAGTGTATGCAGAGGTAGACAGACACCAGCCCAGACCCAGGGAACTCGTGGGCAGGGTGAAGTCTCAGGCACCCACCCGCACAGCACCCTGCAGTTCACAAACCCCATTTACATCCCTTATTTCATTTAAGCCTCACAAAACCCTGTGTGTTTGGTAGGGCTGGGAGTGTTCTGAACTTTTAATGAGTAAGGGGATTAGCGAAGTGGAGTGACTTGCCCGTGACACACAAGTAAATGGTCTTGGTCCTTAGAGTCCTGATGCTCTGAGGATTGCTCCAGAGCTCCCTGGAGAAGAGGTGAAGTGTCCCCACTTTCTGCTAATCCAGCGTCTCCTCTTCATCCTCTCCAATGCCATCGGGAAATTGTACGAGGGAACCCCCAGTGGCTCAGGGGCAGCATTGTCTGGCCTGTGCTGCAGCTGGCCCTAAGTAATTGCCTTTCTATTGTTTGAGACAGTTATTTGGAAGTTATGGTAATGGGGTGAAAATATAAGCAGCTTACAGTTTACTAGAACATTAATTCTCTGGGAATGATTTCCTTTTCCTTCTGAGAATCTTTTCCTTTGCTCTGTGGGACCTTTTCCATTGCATTATGTACCATTTATTTTTAGACTTTTCTCCCTATGATCTACTACCACTGATTCACCATTGCCTAATTACTAATTTCCATATTTGCTAAGATATATATAGATATATATACATATATATCTAGCAAATATGGAAAAAATACATATATACACACACACAAATACAGGGGCAGGCAAAAGGAGGTTTACAGTTGCATTGTGGCGTTCTTTTGAGTTAATAAAGCTGTAGTAATAATCATAACCTGCCTGTCTTTTTGCATAGGAACAACTGTAAGTATATATATATGTATTTCTGCTGCAGAGCTCAGACAGGGAGACCTCTGGTCTGGGGAAATGGTGTTCAGCAGCAGCCCAGATACACAGAATGCAAAGTAGGAGTCAGATCACGAGCTTTGGACAAATGAAGCTAAGTTCAAATCCTGGCTTCTCTGTCTGATAATTTGTCCTTGGCCTCTTTGAGCTTCAGTTTCTTTATCTGTAAGGCAATGATGTATTTATACCCTCTACAAGTTCAAACCTATTCTTTGAGGTTGATCCTGTAAGTTAAGTGACGACAGCCTACAGGCCCAGGAGCCAGAAAATGCTCCCCAAGGCACAGCGCCTAGGGCCCAAAATGGTTTAGGGACCCATGAAAACATTTTAATTTGTTTTAGAATCAGAAGGAAGAGGAAAAATGAGCTTTTAGGTCAAATAATGTTTTAATATAATATTAATATATTTGTCTTTATACCGATGCCACTGTAAGATAGGATTTTTAACTTTATTTATTTTTATTTTTTTGGTGGAGCAAACATTCCACGAAGACAAAAGCACCTGTCCCTCAAAAGTCACAATGCAGCTGTGAATGCTCCACCTGGGCACCCATTCTTCGTCTGTTCATTTACAAACTGGGGGCCCCGGGCAACTCAGCCCCTAACTTCTCAAGATGCCCAACGAGAACCCACTTTTCTGCGAATGTCATTTATAACAAAAGAGCATTGGTTTATTGAGACTTAGCTACCCGCTTGCCTTGTACCTCCTTCCAGTATGTGTCATTCCACATTCCCCAGTGTCATCATGTTCCTGCACACAACCCCTTCATTGCCTCACGCCATGCAAGAGAGAGGACAGAGTAGGGAGAAGCTGCCTGGATAACCCGGACCTCCTGACTGCTGTTCACGCTTCTCCCTGCCTTCCTCGTCGGGAACTGTTTCAACAGGGTAAATAAATAGCTTACTAGCAATCACACTGCCCTTTACTGCAGCTTATTGGACATAAATGGTTGAGAACATAGGGGGACCCAAGACAGTATATGGTGTGACTTTCGCCTTTCTGTACCTTAGTTTCTCCATCTGCAAACTGGGGCTAATAAGAGCAGCCTTGTAGGAGCAATGAGCAAAGGAATGGAATTACAGCTAAGAAGATATGGAATGCCTTCAGAAGAAATATTCTACTGAAACAGGAGTCATTATTAAATTGATTATCAGGGAGCTCAAGCTACTCAGAATGCCCATGGGATAAGGACTTCCTGAGTTTATAGGGCTAAACATCTTCCTCCACTGCCTCCCTGCGTCACCATCAGTAAATTTCATCACAACTAAAAGGGCCCTGATTTTCAGTTACTCTCAGCCCATGGCCATGACCTGTGCAAGGCTGAGTGAGCCGGTGATTGGTTCAGCTCGGAGACTTAGCAGTGCCCCTTCCCAACCGTTTCTGAAACCGTTGCTCAATCTCCTGCCAGTCCTGAAGTCTAAGGGACGAGAAAGCGGGAGAAGGAAAAGAAGAGGAAGAGGAGAAACAGAAGATAGAGATGTCATGGGGAGGGAAAGGACGCCCTCAACTGCCTGAGTGTCACTGCAGCCTCATCCTTCATGCACGGTCGTCCTCTGAGCAAGGCTCTCCGCAAGGGCTCCCCGCCCTGCGTCTCTGTCAAGTTGTAACTACTCTGTGGCACCTGACCTCAGCCAGTGGTAGTGTTGTGGCTTTGTCCCATTCATGTTCTGAGTTAGAGTCAGAGGTCTTTGACCTGAGAAGGACATTGGAAATCATTTTTCCAACTCTGTCTTTTTACAGATGAAGCCCAGAAGGTTAAGAGACGTGTCCATGTTCACACAGCAAAGAAGTCAGGACTAAACCTCATGCACACACACACACACACACACACACACACAGACGCACACATTTCCAGATGCTTGGGAGTCTAGCTGTGCCTCATCCATACAGCAGCCATCCCTGGAGAAGGAGTACTACAGGGTCCAGCACAAATAATGCCCCTTTTTATTACAAAACCTTTTATTATAAAATCATAAGCATATAATTCTGAATCATAACAATATCACACTCAAGCACACCATATGACATTTTAAGTGAAATGTTCAAATTAAAACTATAAATTATGACCCATATCATTACCCTACCAACCACACTCAAGCAGGCATTACTTCTGCCAGACCCTGTATGTCTCCATTTTTACCAAAGAGGAAGCTGAAGTTCAAAAGGTTAAGGGAGAACGTTCAAGATCACCCAGACGGTTGTAGCCAAGCTGGTGTAAAACCCAGTCTTCTAGCACCAGACAGCACACTTCCCAGCCCCCATACTGCCTACAAGTCAACTGTCCAGAGCTCGTGGCTATGGCTGCTGTGAAGGAGCCAGCATTTCTATCCATATGTATAGGAAAACTTCTGGTTTAACTGCTTTCATGCTTAGAAGTCTCACCATTTTTTAAAATTTATCAGAGGAAAGAGAGTAACAATGGAGTTGATGGGCAATCTGTGTAATTAACGCCCCAGAGCTCCTAGTACTATAAGGTTTTTTGATTCAGTGCATTCTTCCAGCAGATGCTCTTTTTACTGGTCAAGTGGCATTATCTCGCAGATTATCAGGGAGGGGGAAAGATTCCTGCTGGAAGAGAGTGGAGGGTAAGCATGATTTGGGTTTGTCATTAGTGACCTTAGGCATGCTTTGATGTACCTATGAGCCTGCTCACTGCAAAAATTTGAACGATGAAACCAGCAAGTTCCAGACAAGGAGTAGGACATCTGCTTCTCAATTAGTGCTCATTTAGCTTGTTTGGAAATGATTTGTGCCTCTACAAGACAGCATAACTGGAAATTGCTTTCTTTCCTATGACCGTAACCTTTTCCTCTTCTCACAATGGGCCAGATGGATGGATCAGAGGGGCCTCGTTGGGCTACAGAGGAACGATGGGTATTCCCGTCCCTGCCAATGTTCAAAAAGACATTGCTACTCCTTAATCTCACTGCAATCATAATACCCAAAATGAAGGTCTTGAGAAATGTCTAGCCCCTTCCAAAGCACTTTGTGGAAGCACATAATTGGCTCTTCAGTGGTTGTTAAACCAGCGCTGATGTTTAGGGGTACACATCACTACAGTTGTGCTGGTTATTAAAACATTGACGCATTCCTGATTGGTTGGAAAATAGCCACTTCTCCAGACCCTGCAGGTCCCCCAACACTTCCCCATTTGCCCCACACTCAAGGAGCCCAGATGAGCACCAATAAGGAGCTGCCCTGGCACCCTCCAATTTGCCAATCTGGCACCTGTGGTTTCAGTGTACCTGACCCATTATAGCATGTCTCCCAGCCAAACGGGCCTCTCCCCTGCTGAGGGAGACAGCATCCCTGACATTTATAGTAGCCCCAGCAGGCAAATGCCCATTCTGTGCATTCCCTGGAGGGACCCTAAGTGAGTGATTGCTAAGGTTTTAATGTCACACTGTGTGTTCAAAGTCCTTAGTGAGGTACACAGGGAAATCAGTGCTTCTTACATGGGCCTCTGCCCAGATGGGGCCCTCTTGGCTGTGCGGTTGACTTGGACTAGCCCTGGAGCACAGCGTGCCAAGCCCTGTGTCTTACAGTGGTTGGGTAGGCAGTGCTAGAAGCTGACTGCAAGACCAAGCTGAGGTCAAGTGTGATAGAGAGTAGGAGTCCAAAGTGGCTGTTAAAGCCAGAAACTCTTGATCCAAGAGTTAACAGCCAGGGCCCAGAGCCATACAGGAATCAGAAAATCAGGGGAGGCCAGAGGGAACGAGAAATGGACAAAATCTAGTTGTTTCTGCCCCTCAGTCAGAGTTCATGGACACACAAGGATCTGTGAGTTCTCTATAATAATTTATTTATTTATTTTTAAATATACTTTATTGATTATGCTATTACAGTTGTCCCATTTTCTGCCCTTTATTCCCCTCTGCCCTGCACACCCCCTCCCACCCACATTCCCCCACCTTAGTTCATGTCTGTGGGTTGTCATATAACTTCTTTGGCTTCTCTATTTCCTATACTATTCTTACCCTCCCCCTGTCTATATTGTACCAACAATTTATGCTTCTTATTCCCTGTACCTTTCCCCCCATTCTCACCCTTCTCTCTCCCCTATGATAACCGTCCATGTGATTTCCATTTTGGTAATTTTGTTCCTGTTCTAGTTGTTTGCTCAGTTAGTTTTGATATGGGGGTTTTCTTTAAGGCTCAGTTATTGATAGTTGTGAGTTTGTTGTCATTTTAAAGTTCATACTTTTGATCATCTTTTTCTTAGATAAGTCCCTTTAGCATTTCATATAATAAGGGCTTGGTGATGATGAACTCCTTTAACTTGACCTTATCTGGGAAGCACTTTACCTTCCCTTCCATTCTAAATGATAGCTTTACTGGATTGTAGATCTTTGATAGCTTTAATCTTGGTTGTAGATCTTTGTCTTTCATGACTTTGAATACTTCTTTCCAGCCCTTTCTTGCCTGCAAGGTTTCTTTTGAGAAATCAGCTGATAGTCTTATGGGAACTCCTTTGTGCGTAACTGTCTCCTTTTCTCTTGCTGCTTTTAAGATTCTCTCTTTATCTTTAATCTTGGGCAATAAAATTTTGATGTGCCTTGGTGTGTGTTTCCTTGGGTCCAACTTCTATGGGACTTTGTGAGCTTTCTGGACTTCTTGGAAGCCCATTTCCTTTGCCAGATTGGGGAAGTTCTCCATTATTTTTTCAAATAAGATTTCAATTTCTTGCTCTTCCTCTTCTCCTTCTTGAGCCCCTATAATTCAGATGTCAGAACGTTTAAAGTTGCCCACAGGTTCTTCTTAAACCTCTCTTCATATTTTTGAATTCTTATTTCTTCATTCTGTTCTGATTGAATGTTTATTCTTCCTTCTGGTCCAAATTGTTGATTTGAGTCCTGGTTGCCTTCCCTTCACTGTTGGCTCCCTGTACATTTCTCTTCATTTCACTTTTTATAGCCTTCACTTTTTCCTCTATTTTGCAACTGTGCTCCACCATTTCTGAGAGCATCCTGATTACCAGTGTTTTGAACTCTGCATCTGATAGATTGTCTATCTCTTCATTGCTTAGTTCTGTTTTAGGAGCTCTGATTTGTTCTTTCATTAGGGCCACTTTTTGTGTGTGTCTCAGTGCAACTGTTACACTGTAAGGGGTGCAGCCTTAGGTATTTGCCAGGGTGGGTCATGGTAGCTGTATTGTGGCACTCTATGTGGGGGAGGGGTCTGAGAGGGAACAATGCTGCCTGCTTGGCTCTCTGCCAACTTTCAGTCACTTCTCCCGCAACCCACAAGCAAATTGGGCCCTTCTGGTGCTGATTCCCAGGTGGGTGGGTTTGTATTTTCTAGGACCCTGTGGGTCTCTCCAATGAACTCTCCTGTGAGGCTGAGAGTTTATCCCACTGCTGCAACCCCCACAGGTTTTTACAGCCAGAGGTTTTAAGGCTTTATTTCCCTGTACTGGAACTCTGGGTTGCATGGTCTGTCTTGTTCCCCAGTTCTTCTTCATGGTTATCCACACGCAAATATGGAACTGCCCAATCCTCCAGCTGCCTCCTTGCCTTGCATCCTCTCTGCCCTGGCTGCCTATCTCCACCCCTCCCACCTGTCTAAATGAATGTTTCTTCTTTAACTCCTTGGTTATCAGACTTCCATACAGCTCTATTTTCCGGCAATTCTAGTTATTTTTTTGTTTTTAAATTTGTTGTTGTCCTTCTTTTAGTTGTGTGAAGAGGCAAAGTGTATCTACCTATGTCTCCATCTTGACTGGAAGTTGTCTCTATAATAATTTAAATGGTTTATTTTTATTTTGATAATCTAAGAGAAAGATATTTTTGCCTCCGCTTTAGGGCCTATGTTTTCAATCACATTGGTATCAAGGAGTAGTACTTTAATTGTCATGACACATGGAAAAATAAGCGAGGCAGACTTGGTGAGGATTCATGCCCTTGACAACCCAAGGACCACAAGGGACCCTGATAAGAGAAGGGTTTACAGCAGTTGACCTAGCAAAGACTCTGGAGGAATTGCTTCATTACAAACCTGTGTAGTACAGGACTGTCAATCTAAAAAACATATATTCGTTTTCTAGGGTGGCTACTGTAACTAAGCACCACAAAGTGGATTGCTTGTTCTCTCGCAGTATCGGCATCCAGAAGCCCAAAATCAAGGTGTCAGATGGGCCATGCTGCCTCCAAGCTTTTTGTGGTGGCATTGGGTCCTTGGCATTCTTTCCTTGCAGCCACATCACTCCTAATCTCTATCTCTGTCATCCCCTGGTCTTCTGTCTGTGTGTCTTTCCCTTTTCCTTCTTATAGGGACACCAGTCATATTGGATTAGGGTCCACCTAATGACCTCATCTTAACTCACATATATGTGCAAAGACCCTATACTCATATAAGGTCACATTCATAAGTACCAGGAGTTAGGACTTCAACATGTCCTTTTTGGAGGACACAATTCAACTCATAACAGAACCTGAGTAGGAACAGTCTGTGTCCTAGTTGTCCTGTAAACAGTGATGTTATTTCAGCAAATAACACCTTCCATCACATCGAATTGATCTGTTCATTTCAATTGCATGGTTTGGACATTTGTTTGTATTTAGCTTATAAATAGATATTGGGTTGCTTGGTTTGGTTTTAATAGTCATGCAAGAGCTATAAGCATAAGCAGTTTATACCCACCTTTATGTTGTACATTTTAAAATAACATTATCATAACAATAGTTTGTCAGCTCAGGCAGTCCTTGACAATTTTCCTTTGTTCTTTTTAGAGTAGCTGTATGTTGTTTCACTAGTAGAGTCCCTGGGGTCTACATAAATTCTAGATATGAGAGGAGATAAAGTGTTTTTTTTTCTTTTTTAAAAAATTATAGTTTATTGATGATGTTACTACAGTTGTCCCAATTTTTCCCCTTTGCCACCCTCTACCCAGAAACCTCCCATTCCCACAGACAATCCCCCCACAATTGTTCAAGTCCATGGGTCATGCATATAAGTTCTTTGGCTACTTCATTTCCTACAATGTACTTTGCATCCCCAAGGATATTCTGTAATGATCTATTTGTACTTCTTAATCCCCTCACCTATTTTCCCATTCCCCCACACACCCCTCATCTGACAAACTTCAAAACACTCCCTGTATCCATGATTCTATCTCTGTTATTCTTGCTTGCTTAGTTTGTGTTTTAGATTCAATTATTGATAGATATGTATTTATTGCCATTTTATTGTTCATTATTTTGATCTTTTTCTTAAATGTGTCCCTTTAACATTGCATATAATAGTGTTTTAGTGATGATGAACTACTTTAGTTTATTCTTATCTGGAAAGCTCTTTATCTGCTCTTTTATTCTAAATGATATCTTTGCTGGGTAGAGCAATCTTGGCTGTAGGTCCCTGCTTTTCATGATTTGGAATATTTTTTGCCAAAAAATAGTCTGCAAAGTTTTTTGAGAAATCATCTGAGAGTCTTATAGGAATGCACCCTATAGGTAACTAATTTCTTTTCTCTAGCTGCTTTTAAGATTCTCTCTTTATCTTTAACCTTTGGCATTTTAATTATAATGTGTCTTGGTGGGTCCTCTTTGCATCCATCTTGTTTGGGACTCTCTGTGCTTCCTGGACCTGCATGTCTATTTCCTTCACCAAATTAGGAGAGTTTACTTTCATTATTTTTTCAAATAGATTTCCAATTTCATGTTCTTTCTCTTTTCATTTTGGCATCCATATGATGTGAATGTTGGAACTCTTGAAGTTGTCCCAGATGTGCTTATACTATCCTCATTTTGGGGGGGATTCTTTATTTTTGTTATTGTTTTGATTGGTTGTTTTTCACTTCCTTATGTTCCAAAACATTGCTTTAATTCTCAGCTTCATCTACTCTATTCTTATTTCCCTGTAATTTTTTCTTTATTTCGGTTAGTGTATCCTTTGTTTCTGACTAGACTTCTTTATGCTGCTGAGGTCCTCACTAAGTTCCTAGAGCACCCTTATGACCATATTTTGAACTCTGCATCTGATAGATGCTTATCTCCATTTTGTTTAACTGTTTCTGGAGTTTTGATCTGTTCTTTCATTTGGGCCCTGTTTCTTTGTCTCCTCATTTTGGCAGCCTCCCTGTTTGTTTCTATATATTGTGTAGAGTTGCTATGACCCCATCTCTTGGTAGTGTGACCTAATGTAGTAGGTGTCCAAGGCACATCCTCCCCTATCACCCAAGCTGGGTACTCCAGGGACACCCTCCATGTGGGCTGAGTACAGCCCTCTTGTAGTTGAGCCTTGGTTCCTGTTGGCAGATAAATGGGAGGGATTTACCCAGGCCAGTAAGCTGCAACAATTGGCTGTGACCACTTACCACCCACCTCTGCCCTCCATGGAAGATCAACTGTACAGAAGCAGGGTGGTGGTGCTCTGACATGGTCTGTATCTGTCCACCGAGTACACTAGCTCTAGGGTTTTCTGGGTGGTAAAGGCCAAGGTCAGCCCTGACCTGTGTTTTGCCCAGGGCCACTCTGCCTGAGTTATAAAGCAATCTGAGGTGGCTGCTGCTTGTGCTGGGCTTGGAGATTTCCAGGCAAAGCTAAGCTGTGAATCTAGACTGCCTCTTACTAGTGCCAGACCTGGGGCTCACTGAGACCAGCTGTTGCTTATTTGAGAGGATTTAGGAAGTTGTACAGTATGAACCAAGTCCAGCCATTCATACAGAAAAGCAGCTTGGTAGGAAAAAAAGAGAAAGAGAGCGAGAAAAGCAGCCTGGGTGGGCTCCTAAGTTGGGTGGGGTGGAGTCAGGAGATCTCCAAGATGGGTCAGTGTTAGCCAGGTTGACAGAGTTTCAGATATGGCATCTGCCTGCCAGTTCCATGGCTCTGTAGTGGGAAGGCTCAGCAAAGGGATAATGGCCTCTGCTAGCCCTGATGCCAGACACTTCAGCCTCATCCAGTATGCCACTGGTGCCCTTCAGCTGCCACCCTGGCATTGGTGCTCTGAGGGAGTGAATCTAAGTATGTGAGTCCATGTGTGGGTTCTTTAAGAACTGTTTGAGGCTTCAGAAGTTTTTCCCACTGACTCAATCTCCACTGGTTTTTACAGCTGGACGTTGTGGGGACTAATCTTCTTGGCACTGGAACCCTATGCTGGGGGTCCTGGTATAGGGCTGGGACTCCTTTCTCCTGAGATATCCCTCCCAGATTTTTATCTACTTCACATGGATGAGAGACCAGCCTGTTCTGCATCTGTTCCCCTACCACCAGTCTGAGTGGATGTGGTTTCTTTAATTCCATGGTTGTCAGACTTCCATTCAACTTGATTTCTGATGGTTCTCAGTGATGGTTCTATATTTTAGTTGTAATTTCGATGCAGTTGTGCAAAGAGGCAAGCCATATCTGCTTTCACTGCCATCTTAACAGGAAATCTCAAGACACAGTATTTTTCTCAAAACATGTATTTGCAAGTGGATCTATTAAAAGAAACTTGTCTCAGCATATGATTAGATTTCAAATTCCCTGAAGGCTTGTGTACCTCATACAACCAGTGTATGCCCCCTAGATAGATGATGGGCTTTGATATGGCCTGGAGCCAAAGTCACTTCTCTTAGGATCTCCTCCCTCCCTCATGCCTCTCTATGGTAATAGCCGTGCCGGAGAGGGGCAGACTCTGGCTTGAGTCCACAAGTAGAGCTGCTCTGGAGGTGGCCAAGCTCCAGAAAGCTGGGTGGTCCCTGGAATCCTAGAGGAGAACTGGTATCTAGGACAAGGCCACAGCTCCTCTCCTCCAGAATCTGTAGGAGCTCCAGGAAACACTATCCAACTCAATTGATCCTCAAGGTCCTGAGGACAAGTTGGTCCTCAGTACTCCAACAAGAAAACCTGAATGTCAGTTCAAGGTGTTTGCTTCATGCTCTTTGATCCAGAAACAGAGGGACATTATATGGACTTCTCAGCTCCAAGTATGCCTGAAAGCAGACTCTGGGGTTGAGGGGAGGGGAGTTGAATCTCAAAGAGTAGCCTTAAGCCACTTGTAGCAAATCATGAATTTTTTTGCTCTCTTTTTATCTTTAATGTTTTTGAGTTTTAATTCCAAAATGTTTAAAGCTTGTTCTTTCAAAAATATTAAACTAACTTGTTTCCTCAAAAGTCTTTGATTAAAATTGTTGCTGCTGAAAGATATTTGAACCCCATTCCCTTCTCACCTGTGTCAACAGAGTGTAAGTGAATCAGGAGGCTTCGCTAGAATTAAATGACAGTTTTATTCCAAGGTCTTAAGATTCACAAAGCAGAAACACTACCAATTAACACCAGAGTGTTCCAAAGAAAAGGAAAGTTGAGAGCAAAAAGTACATTCTTGAGAAGAATCAGCCCTACATTCTTAGCCTCTGGGTTGGTCTGAAATAATCTTCCAGATGTCTGGTGGTTCGGGTAATGGATGTCAGGCAGTCTGGACAAATGAACATTTTTTCCCAAGTTCTTCATGTGAATTCTCTTTCCTAACTTCTTCAAAGGGTTATCTATAGGATATAGAGAGAGAGAGTCTCTGGGCATGTGTGCACAACTGAAAAGTTCAAAAGTTTAAGTTTCCAGGCTAAAGTAAATTAAAACATATTCCTCATGTTTCAACCCATTTTGATTTAAAGAATTTTGTTAGCTTGGCTATAGTGACTCTATTTTGTTTCTGCACTCTTTACTCACCTGCAGTCTTCAGTCGGAAAGGCACTAAATACATAGTTGAGGAACTTCTTTCTTCTATGACCAGCCAAGGGGATAAAAACACTGAATAATGTAACAGTGAAATACTTGGTTTCTCTGACTCCCATCTTATTCAAACCTGTGTTGTTCCCATGGCCTTCAGGCTAATAGCTCCTGCTTTGTCTTGCCTATAGACATGCTAACCATTAGTGGAATTCTGCTTGAGGCCTGAATTTTATAAGAACAGCTCTAATTTCCCCTTCCCTTGACATAAAAGAAGCCTCAGCTCTGAGATGAATTAGAAGATTAGGTCTCTCATCTTCTTGGTTGACGCCTTCTAAATCAATAAACCTCTCCTTAATCTAAACTCTCATGTTTTGGGTTTGCGCCTTCCAAAGCATCGGGCACATGGACTTTTGATCTGTAACATATGGAACAGGTAGACTTGGCTAAAGCCCCAATTCCACTACTTAATAGACCTTTGAACAAACATAACACATTTAACCATACTGATCCTCAATTTTCTAATCTGGAAAATGGGTATAATAATACCTGCACATCTTCACATTATCATGAAGATTAAAAAATATATTGGGTGTAAATGTTTTTTAAAGGATAGATTGCTATTTAAGTGTGAGCTATTTCTGCCACTTATCAATATCCTTCAGGCAAAGACCACCAGGAACCAGTAGTTAAAGAAGTTGGGTTTATTTCTGGTTGCAGTGCAGTAGAGAAAACATCATGGGAATCATGGGGTGTCTCAATAAGAGGGAGTTAAGCTTCAATTGGATGATTTGAGGGAGGGTCTAGGTAAGCAGGGATTTACTCTAAATTGGATGCTGTCAGAAAGTGGGGCAGTATGATTGGATAGCTCAATAAATCTTCTCTACTGGGAGGGAAAACTAGAATGAGTATAAAGCTGTAATGATAATTGGAGAGAAGCAACTCATCTTGGGTGTTTAGTATTTTGTATGCAGCAAAGTGATTTTTTTAATGATCTGTGCTTAGAAGTGGCCTTGCTTTATTTCATCGCAATGTGATCTCAGAGTAACCTTGTCTGAGCTCAGTATTCTGTATGCATATCTGACAGGAGAATAACAGGACTGAGCTGTGAGTGCCAGGTCAGCTTCTGAATCTCAGGGGCTGCTTTTAAATTCTCTTTAATATTACACATCTTCAAACCAACAGATTCTCTATCAAACAATGGGCCCACATGGGGTTTCAAAAATAGATGAACGCAGGGTAGGTAAGAGAATGGAGAAGGGTGGAAGAAAAACAAGGAGGAAGGAATGAGAAACTTAAAGGGGAAAAGAAGTTATTGTAAGGCTGTAGTGTGTCTGCATATCCACCAATACTCCTGGGTCAGAGAAAAAACTCAAGTGGATGGAGCTGATTCCACTTCATAACCGGCCCAAAAAAGTCAACCTAGAAAACATCAAAGCCACTCAATTCCCTTAAAGAGGCACCAGTGTAATCAAATCCTGGGACTGGCTATATATTTGGCCCTAACTACCTCTTCCGTTCTCCCTGAATTTCGTGTCACATAGATCTTGGGGTCTATGCTTCCTAACCGGTTTGAGGAGGATCCCAGAGCCCTTTCCTCTTCTGGCTGTTCTATGATCAATGTGCACAGATGTTTCATAAGACTTAAAATGACTAAGCCATTTACCTCAGGTGGCTAATCAAGCAGGTTTAAAGAATTCCAAAATATCAAGAAACCACAAGTGCAGAGTGGAAATTGAATTGCAGTCACAAATACAATTTGGCCATTAAAAGCTAAACTTGATGGGCTAATAGAGAGTTATCAGCTGATGAGCGAACATCAATATGATAGCAACAAAATTGGCCTCCATTGAACGGAGCTGTTCTCAAAGACCTCAGGATATCCAGTAGAAGATGAACTCTTGATACTTGCCATATCTCAGTTAATAGCTTCAGTTGAATCAGAATAATTTGGAGGGGCTAATGGACATGATGTAGGAAAAGAGTTTGGAGGTGATAATTTGATTTGGAGGTATCGTTTGAAAGATGACAACATTATGAAACAGGTCCCCTGTGGAGTAGGCAGTGCGTGCTAGAAAGTGAGAAGGAAGCAGGGGGCCCCTGCTTCTTCTCTGTCAGTTCACCAGGTCTCTCTCAGACAGGAAGATGTGGCAAAATTGGTTGACATTTATCTGTAAAACAATTTAAATGACTATTAGATTTCTCAGGAGTTCAAGTGTTAGTGATGATTTCATAATGTATGGATTCTGCATTTTTCTTACATTAGAAAAATACTTGCTACATTCTTTTTATTTATTTATTTTTTTGGCCTCTTGCTATCCTTTTTTGGAGGGGGGATCAAAATTACACTCAAAGCCAATCTTTGCATTATTAAGGCCACATCTTATACAGAAAAATAAAAAAAAAACAACAACCCTAAGACAGGTGAGAAATTAAATGGTTAATGAGTAGGAGGAAAGAATCTTAACGTTCAAATGGATCCCACCTTTGTACTCATTTTAGCACGTTCAGGCTGCTATACCAAGAATACCACAGACTGGGTAGCTGAGACAATGAACATTTTCTCCCAGTTCTGGAGACTGGGAAGTCCAAGATCAAGGCGTGGCATTTCGGAGTCCGATAAGGGCCCACTTCCTGGTTTGCAGATGGCCGCTTTCTTGCCTATCCTCAGATGGTGGAGAGAGGAAGCTCTCTTCAGTCCCTTGCATGGCCCCTGGTTCTGTCATGAAAACTCCACGCTCATGCTCTAATCACCCCCAATGGCCCTGCCTCCAAATATCTTTACAGTGGGAATTTAGGCTTCCACACAGGAATTTTGCGGAGACACAAATGTTTAGCATATAGCACTACTTTAAGGGTTGACGTTGCCAAGGCCTTTTTAGCTGACTGCTCTTGACAAAGTTCCTCAATAAAATTGGCAAATAAAAGGCAAAGCTTAAATTGCCTCCAGAGTCAACTTTACCTGTATTCAAATCTTAGCTCCAGCTTTTAACACCTGTGTGACCTTGGCTTGATTTCATAAAACCTTTCCCAACTTCTACATTCTTATGTTTGTTTGTTTTAAAATATAGGGAGGAGACAATACTTCACTCTTACTGACAGAACTAGGCAAGATCATGGATACCAGAGCACTTGGCACTGCTCTGGGAGGTTCAGAACTTTCTGATGCTATATTTTTGTGTCTAGTGCTCAACAAGGCCACCTTTGACAGGCGCATGAAGTCATTCCTTTTGAGGCAGGTTCAGCAGCGTGGTTTTGGTGCTGCTAAACACTCCCGTGAGTCTTTCTGTTGAGAAATGAGCTTTGAAGTTCTGGATAAGAGTTCAACGACTCCTCGGGATTTAATTATTTGAGTATTGGGCACATAATAGGCTCAACATGTATCTTGTATAATAAATAAATATCAAGTAGTAGAGACTATTTGTTTCCTTTAATTGATCAGTTCATTTCCCCTGCATTTTGGGTCAAAGCCACAAAAATCTATTGGTAGAAATGGTAATGGCCCACTAAGTTAGGAGCTTCCAAGGGCCTTGCATGGTACAAGGCAGGTACTGTCTTGAACTGTACTCGCCTAACAGCCAAGAGATCTGGGTGCTTTAAATAGCTCTGCAACCTTGGGCAAATCAGTTCAGTTCTCTAGGTCTTAGTTTCCTTGTCTATGAAAAGACAACTTTGGGCTGAAAGATTTCTATTATTCCTTCCAGTTCTAATGATCTATGATCCAAAATTGACTGCTCCCTTGTAAATGGATTCCCCAATGACCTAATAGGAAAAGATACAATTGCCTCATTACTCAACCATAAGCCCAGGCATGTCCATTAGAAATGGAAGGCGAGTCTCCATTGTAAGTGGATATTATACATGTTGGGGACTGATCAATGCCTTTCCTTTGTGGGTGAAGTGTTATTTTGATAAATGCCTATCTTATGAATTTTAATCGTGTGGTCTGTCAGCACCCTTCAAATTCTAAAGACCACACTATTGTTATTACTTATTGACTGGTTTAGAGCCAGGTCAAAGAAACAAGTCCCAAATGTTGACCGCTGAAATATTTATGATGCGACTAGCATTGCTTCCAAGTCATGCACTCTATATTCAGGAAGAAACACATTATGGCTAGCCAGGGCTGAAATTGATGACCATGTTTCTATTTTAGCCATGCAAATTGTTCATCAGAGAGCAATCAGTATGAATTTGATATTCTTAGGAGACAAACAGGGAGGGCAGTGGGCCTTGGGACAGACTCTGCTTTCTCAACTTTCAGGAAAGGAATAAGCTGTCCCAACATTCCATTGTAGCTCAATCCCATTTTCCTTAGTCCATTATGTCTCTACATCTTTTAAAGGACAATGTGTCCACTTGAGGTGTGCCATATAGACATATAAGATTGACATTAGGAGTTTTTGAAAATATTTAGTTAAAAATTGTATGTATCCCCTTTCTAACCAAGGCTAACACATTCGGGATTCTTGTATGGATGCAAGTGACAAAGTGATATGGAAAACATCCCTAATAAAACTGCAGGCAAAAGCAGGCATCCCCGTGCCTGCCCACCTCTCTATACTTTATGAGAGCACATTGACTGGTTCCAACTATTGGGAGTTTGGGATCAAAGAAGCTCCGAGTTTTAAAATATCTTGTAAATATTCCATTAAACTTTGCCTAAGAAATCTAGAAATTCTTAATAGGAATTGCCAACAGGATAGGGTGTGATATTGCAGGCAGGGGAAACTGTTTGAAGTATACTGCCCTAGGTAATGAAGAAGGAAAGAGATGCATTTTCTTCTAGCCTTTAATAAAAGAATAAGATTCATCCATCAGTGAGCAAGCACTTACTAGTCACCTGCTTTGAACAAGGCCTTTGGGTAAGCACTTAGGGAAAACACAAATTAGTTGAAATTTGGTATTCTCTCAAACACAGTATTAAGCCTCCTAATACCAGTCTCATGTCTCTTAATAAAAACTCTCTAGAAGCTTGCTATTCAAAAGTGTGGTCAACATCAGTAGTAATTGGGAGTTCGTTAGAAATACATAATCTCCAGCCCCACCCTGACTTCCTGAACCAGAATCTGTATTTATAAAATTCTTCTGTCACTTATATGCACATTAAAGTTTAAGAAGCACCATTGCAGACCACAGGAGTCTGAGAAATAATCACTTAGCCAATCAAAGAGCACCCACAGGGGGCATCCTAAAATTCCTACCATGCATACAGTATTGTCATAACAGCTCTTACAGTGATTGAATATTGCCTGGTCACATGAGAAATAATTAGGGATTCTCTCTAAGGGTCTGATAAAGAAGGCATTTTTTTTGTAGATAATGTAAAATCATAGATGGTGCAGCTGGGAAGGATCTTACTGACTACCTGTTTCGTTCTGATAGAAATAAGGACGTTTCATAGCTAGTAAGTAGGGGAATTGAGGCTAGAACTGAACTCTCTGAACTGATTATCTAGGGCTTATTCACCTCCACTTCACTGAAAAGTGGAGACAGAAGCTGAAGGGCATGTCTGGATGAGTCATTTACAAATCAATTGCTGCGCAATGGATCAGAGCAGTCAGTAAAAAATGACTACATCTAACTTACCATTGGGTGATCCACTGCTTAGAGACAAATTCTCAAGTGGAGAAAATGAAATCATAGTAACAGAGCCATTTTCTATCATAGTTAATGCCTTAGCATGGGGCCAGTGTGGACACTAACCAAATTTAATTATCAAAAACAAAAGAAAAAAGCAACCTAGTTATCACACAAGCTAAGGTTATCTGTCCTCCAGGAAATGTGTGTCAGAAAGACGCCTACCTGTAACCTAGGCCCCAAGGATTGAGAGGACCTCCTTAAATTTCCTTTTGTGCTAGAATATCCTCCCCCAGCCTCATTCTTCAAAGACCAGCTAAAATGCTGACTCCTCCACTTAATGGATTGTCCACAACATTCCCTCCTCTCCTGGCCTGGAAGCTCCTTAAGACAGAATGCACATCCGATTTATATTTGGGTCCCCAAAGCACCTAGTATTTAGCAAGCCCTTAGCCCCTATTTGCTTGGTGGAACATTTAGGACTATCTCATAGTTCACCTTTTGACTCAGCTTCCATCATAAGAATGGCTGTAAGAACTTTGGAGAGCCACAAATCTTCTTGCGACCATCACTAGCAGTACAAACCCACCTGAACACCTCCAAAGTCTCCGATGGTGTTCTCGCTCGTAGTTGGTGTGGTACACACACTTGTCCATCAGCTGAGTCGAGGGACAAGCCAGCAGTTTGCTCAGAATCCTAAGCAAAAAGAACGGTTCGATCAAAGATTTGATTTGTCAGTTTTCATGTGCCTAGAATAAATCATTGTGAATAAAAATAAGTAAATCACTTCTGTGGTGATTTTTTATTTGTGATTTACTTTTGGCTAAAATTCAGAGTTGGTTGGTTACAGGCATCAAGAAGATTGACTCCTGTGTCCTACTTAATCCATTAGCCTGAAGGTTCGACTTTCGCACTGTTGTGTTCCGCCTTGTAGACACAGCCTTAAATACACATTAATGACTCTTTGGGGATAGAGCCTGAGAGCATGTTATCTTCCCAAATTTATCATTAGGTCCCTTTGTGTTTTATATCAGAAATCATTTGATTGAATCACCTAAATCAATTTTCCTTCACTTTTCCCTAGTTTCCTGTTGTCCTTTCTGGTTCGTAGCCTATAATGATTCTCTTGTGTCTAGCATCTCCAAATCTGTCTCTTACAGAAATGATTATGTTTCCGAGAGCTCTTAATTTTATCTCCCAGTCATAGAAAAGAAAAAAAAAAGCCTTTGCAGTAAAGCCTCCTTGTCTTCACCTTGCACGTCAGCCCAGCCCCATAGAGCGGGATGCTGAGAGAGGGCACAGCACTGCCCTGGCTGGGCTCTTTTTCTCCCACAGCTCTCAGTGGAGGGGCCCCAAAACACAGGGGGTCAGATTTGTGTGGAAGCTTGCATCAGAGTACATAGGAAATCATATGCAATGTGTGGTTTGTGCCTCGCCCCATTCATTTTTTGTTTGTTTGTTCATGACTTAAACAGTACTCATTAGTTGTTCTCTTTCTGTCAGGAAGTGAGTACCTATTACGGTCTGGGTATGCTCCCAGGTTCCATTTTATCCTCAGAATTGACATATGAGCTTTTCCTCTTTGTTTTATTTTTTCAGAAGTTGCTCCAGTGCCAGGGGTTGGCAAACTGACCCCGAGGACAACCACCATTTTTATAAATAAAATTTTATTGGAACACAGCCATGTCTATCTGCTGTATATTTTCTATAGCTGTTTTCTTGCTACAAATGGCAAGGTTGAGTGGTGATAGGAGACAGTGGCCCTTAAATTCAAAATATTTACTATATGGCCAGAAAAATCTCCCTATTTGTTTATAGCATTTTCTGCACATTTTTAATTTGTTTATATGTTTTTTTAAGTAGTGAGTTGCAATGGTTTTTTATGTATTCTTGATACAAAGCTCTCATCAGATACATGAATTTCAAGTATTTTCTCCCATTCTTTGGGTTGTCTTTTCCTGATTGTATCTTCATTAGTACAAAAGTTTTAGATTTTGATAAATTCCAATTTCTCTTGTTTTTTCTTTTGTTGCTTATACATTTTGCATCATATCTACTAATCCATTGCTAAATCTGAGGTTGTAAAGAATTCCCCGTTCCCAGGAATTTCATAGTTTTAGCCCTTACATTTAAAACTTTGAACATTTTGAGATAACTTCTATGAGGTAAGGGTCTAACTTCATTCTTTTGCATTGGATTTCCAGTAGTCCTCCACATTTTTTGAAAAGACTATTCTTTCCCCCATTCAGTTGTTTTAGTATCCTCTTCTCTTAAACATCAATTAACCATTAACGTTAGGGTTGATCTCAATTCTATTCCATTAATCTATGTGTTTATCCTAATACCAGTACCACGTTGTCTTTGATACTGTTGCACGGTAGCAAGTTTGAAATCAGGAAGTATGAGTTCTCCTACTTTGATCTTATTAAAGATTTTTTTGGCTATTCAGAGTATCTTGCAATTCCATATGAATTTTAGGATCAGCTTGTCAGTTTCTACCAAAAAGTCACCTGGAATTCTGATAGATGTTGCATTTAATCTGCAGATCAATTTGGAGCTTATTGCCATCATAACACTATTAAGTCTCCCAATTCATAAACACAGGGTGTTTTTTCCCTTTCTTTATCTGAGTTTATTTATCAAGTTTTTGTAGTTGTTTAGAGTGTAAGTTTTGCACTTCTCTTGTCAAATTTGTTTCTAAATATTTTATTTTTATGCAATTGTAAATAGGATTGTTTGCTTAATTTCATTTTTGGATTGTGCATCACAAGTGTATTAAAATTGTATCCTGTAATATTGCTGAACTAATTTATTAGTCCTAATATTTTTTAGTAAATTCTTTAGGATTTGCTCTATACGTGATCACGTCATTTACAAATATACTCTTACTTCTTCCTTTCCAATGTGAATGCCTTTTAAATTTCTTTTTCTTGTCTAATTGCCCTGGATAAAACCTCCAGTATCATGTTGAATGCAGGTGGCATGACCTGATATCCTTTATCTTGGTCCTAATCATAGATGAAACCATTGAATCTTTTATAATTAAGTATGATGTTAACCACAGGGGATTTTTGTAGATGCCCTTCATTAGCTTGAGGGAGTTCCTTTCTATTCCTAGTTTGTTGAATATTTTATCATGAAAGGGTGCTGGATTTTTGTCAAATGCTTTTTCTGTGTCTATCGAGATTGTCGTGTGGTTTTTTTATTCTACAGATAAGGTGTAAAACATTAATTGATTTTGGATATTAAGTCAATCTTGCATAAACCCCACTTTGTCATGTTATAGAAACCTTTTTATGTTGCTGGATTCAATTTACTGATATTTTGTTGAGGATCTTTGTGCCTATATTCATAAGAAATATGAGTAGTTTTCTTGTGATATCTTTGTTTTTCATAGCAGGATAACACTGGCTTCATAGAATGAATTGAGAAGTGTTATTTTCTATTTTTTAGGAGAGTTTGTGAAAAATTGATATTATTTCTTTAAATATTTGGTGGAATTTATCATTAAAGCCATTTGGGCCTGAGCTTTTCTTTGTGGTTAGGCTTTTTTTTTTATTACTAATTTAATCTCTTTATTGGTTACATCTCCATTTAGACTTTCTATTTCTTCTTGAGTTAGTTTGAGAAGGAATTTATGTCTCTCTTACAATTTGTCTATTTTATCTAAGTTATCTAATCTATTGTCTCATAATTTTTATTGTATTCGATTTATTATATTTCTTTCTATTTCTCTTAGGTTGGTAGTAATACTTCTTTTTCATTCGTGATTTTAGTGATTTGAGTCTTCTTTCCTTTATTTGCAGTTAGTTAACCTACCTAAAGACTTATCAATTTTGTTGATTCTTGCAAAGAATAAGCTTTAGCTTCCTCTATTTTTTCTAGTCTCTGTTTTAGTATTTCTGCTCTAAACTTTATTCTTTTCTTCCCCTTTGCTTGATTTAAGCTTAGTTTGCCATTCTTTTTCTAGTGTCTTAAGGTAAGTGGTTAGTTTATTGATTTGAGAGCTTTTTTCTTATTTTAATATAGGCCTTTACTGCTATAAATTTCCCCTTAAGAACTGCTTTAGCTTCATCCCAAACATTGTGGTATGTTGTCTCTTCATTTTAATTCATCTCAATTTTTCTCGTGATTTCTTCTTTGACACACTGCTTATTTAGAAGTGTGTTGGTTAATATCTGTACATTTGTGAATTTATTAAATGTCTTTCTGCCATTGATTTCTACTTTTATTCTGTTTGGGTCAAAGAAAATAATTTGTGTGATTTCAGTTCATTTAAATTTACTGAAGCTTGTTTTATGGCCTAGTATATGGTCTAGCCCAGAAAACATTTCATGTTCACTTAAGAATAATTTGTATTCTTCTAGTGTTGGATGAAATGTTCTATATTCTTCTGTTAAGTTTTGTTGGATTATAATGTGTTCTAGTCTTCTATTTTCTTGCTGATCTTCTGCCTAGTTGCTATCCATTATTGAAAGTGAAATATTGAAGTCTCCATCTATTATCGTGAATTTTCTATTTCCTCTTTCAGTTGTATCAGGCTTTGGTTTGTGTATTTAGGGACTCTGTTGTTGGGTATGTGTATGTATATAATTTTTGTATTTTCTAATAGATTAACCTTTCATCCTTATAAAATGTTTTCTTAATATATAGTAACATTTTTGCCTTAATATGTATTTTGTCTGATATTAATATAGCTACTTCAGCTTTCTTGTGGTTCCTATTTGCATGATATATATTTTTCTAGCTTTTTATTTTCAGTATGCTGTATTTTTTAACTTACAGTGTGTTTCCTGTAGACAACATGTAGATGGATCTTGTTATTTTTGCCCCGGTCTGACAGTCCGACAATTTCTGCCTTTTAATTGAATTCTTTAACCCATCCAAATTTAATATTATAATTGATATACATGGATTTCCATCTACCATTTACCTTGTTTTGCCTATCTTTCTGAGGTCATTTTTTGTTCTTTTTATCTCATGTTGTTTTCCTTTTTATTAAGCAAATATTTTCTAGAGTAACATACTAATTTTATGATAATTTTTCTTATATTCTTTGTTTCCATTTTTTCCTCTTCTTCTAGAAAGACATATTTTTTATTGTAGTTGAAGAATAGTTGTCTGCATTTCCACACGCACATCTCCCCGTACCCCAGTCACCCCCACCTCCCTCCCCTGATCCCACCCCCCCAACCCTTGGTTTTCTTATATTCTTTTGAGTTATTTTCTTAGTGATTGCTATAGGGCTTACCATATACATCTTAATTTATCAGGATCCACTTCAGATTTATAGCAACCTAATTTCAGTGAGATACAGAAATTTTGCTTGTATAGGTCTATTCCTCCTTCCCTTTTTTATGCTGCTATTCTTACACATATGTCTATATGTGTTACAAACAAATATATCATTATGATTATTACTTTATATAATTTTATACAATTTTAAAAAACTGGGGGGGAAGCAAGTATATATTCATAGTGTTAGTTATATTAACCCTCTTATTTATAATTTCTCTGATGTTCCTGTGGGTTAAAATTACTATCTGGTATCACTTTATTGCTTCATTACAACTTTTTTTCACCATCTCTCATATCTTTTATACTGTTATTCTAAAAAATCTTACATTTCTATATATTATAGGCCCAACAATACAATTATATACATATTGTTTTATACAAGTGCTTTTTAAACATTAAAAAGAAGGAAAGAGAAAAATATGCATTTATACTGTCTTTTATAATTACATATTTATCTAGATCCATGTTTTTGTGTGTGGGGGGGTGCGAGGGGGTGGGATGTGTTGCTTTAAGCCTGAATAATTTTTTTTAGTATTTTTTATAAAGCAAGTCTGCTAGCAGTAAATTCTCTTCATTTTTGATTACCTGGAAATGTTTTTACTTAACCTTCATTTTTGAAATATATTTTTGCTGGATATAAGATTCTTGGTTGACTATTCTGCCCACCCCCCACTCTAGTACTTTGAATATGTCTTCCCACTGCCTCTGGACTTAATTGTTTCTGATGAGAATCCAACTCTTAACCTTGTTAGGGTACTTTCATAAATAATGAGTTATTTTTCTCTTGCTCCTTTTAAGAATTTTTCTTTGTCTTTTGTTTTCAGCATTTTTACGATCATGTGTGTATATATGGATGTTATAGGTTGAATTGTGTCACTGCCCCCACACAGATGGTTGAGGTCCTAACCTCCAATACCTGTGATTGAACTTGCTTGGCTTTAGTGAAGTCCCCCCTGCTGTGTGAAGCATCTGAAGTCACTTTTCAAAGGGTGTCATCTTCATCATTCTAAAATGGCATCCTACAATGACAGTGTTTCCAACAGGGTTCTCTTTGTCCCTTTTCCTGATCTCTGTTAAGTTGTTTGGTTTTGTTGGTGTCACATCCAGCTCTGGGCTCCCACTAATTGTTAGCTGATTGCCCTATTATTTCTGGCAAAGCTCTGAGACATACATTGCTCCAAATCTGATCCAATTCAATCTGACTCCCTTTTCAGTCTTTGAAGTTTCTTTTAAACTCAAATGAGAGCTTCTCAGTTGCCTCTTTCCCTTGTTCTGTCTGGTAAAATACCTGGCCTACTGTTTTGTTTCTTGTCTTTACATGTCTACCAGTCTCCTCTCAATCAGCATTAACTTTGAAAGCATCCCAGGGCTTGAATTTCTCCATATTGTTTCAAATTAAGTCAGTTCCTTTGCAGAAAACATTTTAGATCTTTGTTTCTATGCTGGCCTTTCCCTGGAGCTGGGGGCATAAAATAGTGCCTGTTTCTCTGAGAGTGACACTCTGCTGTGTGGTCAGGGTGCTGGGCAGGGTGGGTAGCTTCTCTTCTTCTCAACTTGCTTCTCCCAGCATGGAACCTGTCACACGGGTGCGCTGTGGTGAGGCCAGTCGGGACCCCAGCATCACCAGTGTGCCCCACCTGATGGAGAGCCTCCATTCTGAGAGTGGAGGCTGGCCACACTCGTCTGGAATTTAGTGTCTGCCACATGTAGCTGGGGAAGATGAGAAAAACCGGTGGCCTGCATGCCCTGGGGAGGGACCAGAACCCTTGATGGGGAGCTGGCGGGGAAGAGCCCTGCCCTAACCTGCCTAGTTTCCATCACGTTGAGCAGGGCAGAAGGAGTTCAGATGGCAAAAATTCTCACTGTTCTTTTAGTAGGTTTTTTTGAATAAATGTTTTTTTTTTATTTGCTGTATGCCTTTAGTGCAGTTTTCAGAGACTTTAAATAACTGGGTTTTTAAATATAAGGTGTACCACCAATGCTCGTTTCACTGGGGAGTGAGGCTACAGAGCTCCTCACGCCACCATTCCAAAGCGGAACCCTCTGTAGTTGTTCCTTTACTCTTCTCTCTCTCACACCAGACAGTGAGCACCTTTAGAACAGGGGAGGGGTCCGAACAATCATTCCTGTCTACATTTGCTCTGTCCTAGAAACGATGCTATCCTGTGAATGTTACTGTCAGTAGCAAGTTGGTTATTATCACCAGTCCACAGGCGAGGAAACCGAGCTTAAGAGATTAGGTAACTTGTCTGAAATCGTACCACTAGTAAGCACTGGAGCCAAAAGCCTAAACCAGGTCCCTCCTTAGTCGCCGCCCAGCTACCACTGTGTCTCCGCCACCGGCTCTGAGTGCTGGGTAAATGAGTGATACAAATTATAAATAATTGAATGAATAAATAATGACAATGAAGAAATAATTAAATGAATGAATAATCAATGAGTAAATAATTGAACTCTTAGCTACAAGAAGCCTAAGAATATCTATTGGCACATGGCTACTGTCAGCTCCTTTCACATTTTGCTTTCAGGCTGATTGATGTACCTTTACAGCAACCTCTCTGACTTTGCTAATTAGTTCCTTTGCCTTAATGGCAATCATAATGTAAAAGAGCAATTTTAATCCGAAATTCATTAAATTAGATCAATGGGTATTAGATAGCTGCAATGTTCAGGAAGTATAATACTAAGCTCTCTGGAATTTGCAAAAGGTCTGTCCTTCAAGTTTATTTCAGTGAGAGATCACAGTAGTATTTTTTGTACTATTTGATTTTTTGCATAATTCATCAGTTTGGCTATTTTTAGGTCGGTCATCTTTAAAGCTGTATTGTTAAGAAATTCAGGTCGGATATACCATTCACAGAATTATGCTGCCTGAGTCTCTTTCTGACAATTACATTGATGTGTGGGACACCTGAAAGTTGAATCAGTAGTTTCATTCCAAATGTGAGCTTTATTTTTAAGTTCCACTTGTTTGTCTTTCTCTTCTTTTTTTTTGTTTTTAGAATTGAATATTCATAAACAAGTAACCACATGAATTTACTCTCCTTGTGAAAATCTTGATAGGGGTGTATGTGTGTGTGTGTATATGTGTGTGTGTATGAGAGAGAGAGGGAGAGGCGAAAAAAGGCCTGAAAAGATATTCCAAATGTAATATAATAGTTACCTCTAGGGATGGAAATTGGAAGGGAAAGTGGGAGCCTGCTGGTCAAAGAGACACGAGGCTTATCTGTAATGTTTTAATATTTTACAAGGAGAAATTCTCCTCCTCCTCTTTCATTCCCTTTCCTCACTGTGATTCTTAGTGAAAATATGTGAATATACATATATATTTCCCCACATATGTATGAGGTAAATTCAGCCAAAACCTCCTAGTGGGCCCCCAGTGTCCTGAGGAATCATTCACTCCTTCTTAATTGTTTTCTCTTGAGTAGGAGAAATGGAGGATCAGTATTCTTGCCTTTGCCTTTTTCATCTACAATGCACATTTTCTATTAGCTTGGTTTGTCACAGTTTATGCAGTTTTATTACTTAGATTATTTGCCAGTAAACACCAGCCTGATCTTGAAGAAGCAGAAGGAATCGAAGAGATACTTCTAAGGGCATATTCTGTTAACAATAGCAAGCTACTTCCTTGCTTAGAGACTCGAGCAGAGGCAGCCAGTGGAAGACGGATTGGGGTATGTCACCATCCAGGTGTGTATCTCAGCCATCTCCACAAATGACACTAATTGGTCGCATATAGTCAATCACGAAAGGATGCAGACTGTTGGTCCGTTCAATGCCACGTGGCGGAGAGAGCAAGAACTTCGGGGTTTCACCCGCAATACAATTCCTAGCTGCATCTCTACCTAAAGGCTCATAGGCAAGTAACAGTCTCTTTCACGTCCATTTTAGTTTCTCCCTCCTCCCCACTCTCCTCCTCCGCCTCCTTGTGCTCCTCCTTTTCCTCCTCCTCCTTCTCTTCCTTATAGAATTAAATGAAATAACATTTGAAAGACCCTAGTTCCATTAATGTAGGGGCACATAGAAATATTCTGTGATTGCCAGTTTTCTTTCCCTGTGCTAAGACAGAAAAAGTTCTCTCTCCTTCTGGCATTAATGTGCCCTCTACTTCTCCTTCTACAAACACGGGAGCAGTCTTCACCCATGCCCATCTCCTATGGCATTGTTACTGACACTTAACAGGTAAGATCCCTTAGACCAAGGAGAGATTTGATGCAGGAAAAACATAAAGTACCAAATGCTGTTCTGATTGAGGTTTGGAGTTGTTATAGACCCAGGCACACCTTCTGAAGCAGTTCCTGAAAAAGAGCTTTAAAGATAAAAGATTTCTAGTATCTATACAAGGAGTGAGGCTTGGACCCCTAGAGGAACAAACCCCACCCCCCACCCTCAGGCTATGCCAAATGCTTCCATCCTTTAGACTGGGGACTCTTGTGAAGAAACCGTAGCTGGCAGGAGGCGTCCCTGCCATCATTTCCATATGACATGAAGGATATCTAACAGCCTGACAAAGAAAAAACTAAGTAACATCTTCTTGAGTGGCACGTGCTTTCATCAAGCATTTCCTTAGAAAGTGAGTATTAGGGAAACTGGAAAAGAGAGAGTGTCACATCCAACTAGCACCTCAGGAAACACCAAACCTACTAGCCCCGAGGCGATGCTCACTATTTTTAGTAAGGAGCCTGGGGCTAGAGAGGCCTCCAATAGGATCAAGAAGCAGGCTTTTTCTGAGTGAGTAGGTCCCCACCAATTGGGGGCCTGCAACCAATCATTGTTAAGACTGTCCCTGTGCCAAGGAGGACAGTGTGTTCTATGAGTGAAAAAGTCAAGGGACCCTACTAACCTTCCGGGACCTCACCTGATTTTACTGGGTGCTTTCAGGGTCTTCAGAAAAGGACTTGACTATCATTAAAGTCAGCCTTTCACTCCCATGCCCCTAGCCTAGAGGGGCAGAGTCACACCAACCTCCAGGTTCCTAATAAACTACCCTGCCTTTCATCCCCAGACGCTCACTCCTTGGCCTCTTCACGGACAGGGCCCACAGAGCTTCTGTGTAGAGGCCTTATCAAAATGAAGTTGTTTGGGAGAATTCCAGAATGGAGTTCTCCTAAAAGCTAATCCTAAACACTCTTGGCAGTCAGAGAAAAAGAGAAGTTGGCTATAAAACAAATTGCTTTTCTAGAATTCCTAGAAAACAAAGGTTCTTCCTCAAGACTTTATAGTGGGGTATTTCATAGAGCTTATGATTTGCAGAATGGGGTTTTACAGAGAATTCGAATATAAGGGCTCTTGTTTACCCCAACCATGCCCACGATCTGGGCAGAGGATACTCAGGGTGCCTGACCAAGGCCTGGCACTTAGGATTCTCATGCCTGACTCACACGCTTTGACTTTCTGAGACATAGGAGGCAGCCAGGCTGAGCACGAATTGGTGAACCAGGAGCCAGGGCCCATAGCTCTAACCCAGTGCCCATCTCTGCTGGAGCCAGAGAACCCAGCCACCACTCACAGGCTGCTGGAGGGGAAAGTGCCTTAGAAATAATGCGCACTGCCCTTGTTTTTCAAGGAGACTCTGACCCAGACAGAGCAAATGGCTTTTCCAAATGCCTCCTCCCCCAGCACATCCCTCAGGGGTCCTATTCATCTTAATGCTCTCAGCTACGCGTGTGCTTCCTGATGCGATAGGTGCTCAACAAATGTTGACTGAATGAGAGAGTACACATTGTGCAGGTGACTCTGCTGAATTAGCACACAGGACTCTTTCCTACCCCTCTGACTCATCAAGTCTACATGCAGCACTACTCAATTGACACACTCAGCCAGAATCACTTGAAGCCAGAGAGACACACCATAAATGACCTCCTGCCTGCACTCAGTCTGGGCAGCTTTTCCTCTCAGTGCTCTGGGGACCCCTGGGTCAAGGGGGCATCCAAAGGTCCCTAGCACCAGCAGAGGAAAGCCATTGACTTAGGGGATGAATTGGAATCATTTCCCCTTTGGACACCCTCCGAAGGGAACAAACAGTGCTGTTCTGCCAGAACCACCCTGGGCTGGACATGGACTAACAGTGACACAAGAGGTGTCCTATACCACCAGCAGCCCCCTTGGCCATTGCTTTCCTGACAAGTCCCATGATGGAGGAGGGTTTGTGACCTCCAGGTCACTTCTGCTACTTCTGTTGCAGCTCTAGGCTTGTAATTGCAAAGCAGAGGGGGCAAGTTTGTCGGTGTAAAAGGAAGATCTGGCCAGCCTCCCATTTCCCCAGACTTTTTAAATAAGAGGCTGCAGATCCAGCATTTCTTCTCTCTGTGATCATCTCCTTCTTTTTACAAAGCAAGACATTTCCGTGAAGGTCGCTGGGACGGGAAGACAGGTCGTAACGGGTGACAAAGCAGAGATTGAGGTGCCCCCAGTCTCCTCAGCTGGCGATTCACTCCACCTGGTTATTCATCTGCAAATAGGAGTCACGGGCCTCACTCTTAAATGGCTTCATTCATGATGATTGACTTCGGAAATGTATCTGTGCCTTTTGCAGAATGTTAAGAAGGAAAGGATTCTTCCCTTCTTTGAACCAGCTATGTCAGGAAGCTCTGGTTTCACAGGCTGGCAGGAAACATCAGCCCTTGGTAGGAACGCTCCCCTAATGAAAATAACCCCCGGATAAGTAGGGTAACGAGTCTGGGAGCTGCTGTATCAGAGTGGAATTCACGCCTTTCCATACTCAGCATTTTTCTGACCAATTCTAAAGCCTTAAAACACCAGTAAAAGTTTGTTTCATTAACATACCATCACTTATGTCTACTGACTGCCTTTGGTCTCTGCATTTCAGAGGTTGAAGAAGATTGGAAATTAAACATTTTTTTTAGAAATGCCATGTCAGGTGTAGTAGTATAATGTCTTGGAGACCTTTCTAGTGTAGACCCCACCTTCCTAGTCAGATTCTCACCGTCCCACTCCAAGCCTTATTCCCCCAAAGCTTGACACTTAGATTCCTATCATGGATCTGTCACCACTTTTCCCAGTCCCCTTATCCCTACATATCTTTATTGTTGCTAATGCTAAGACATTTTTTCCTATGGGTCACTTTACTTATTTAACTTCCCCGATGGTGGTAAACCTTCAAAAGCTAGCTACTGACTCTCAGCAAAAACCAAACCCCTTCATAAGAGTGGGTGAGGTCTTTTGCTTTGTCTCATACCAATCTTCTACACTCTCCTTGCCAGCCAAGCAAGTTCACTCCTTGTTTTCAGCCAACCTTCACACCTTCCCACTCTGTCACTTTTATTATGAATGTTCCTCCATCAGGAAGGCCCTCCCATCCCAACTCTGTCCATCACATTCCAACTCACCCTCTAGGGTCCAGAAATCTTTATTGATAACTCCTGTTCCTGATCTTCTTGTATTATAACATATGAGTAGATATCTCGTCTTCCTCCTAGACTATAGGGTTATTGAGAGCAGGGATCATGCACTTTTCTGTACTTCCACCCTACCCCCTTATCTGTGGTAGCCCACTCCTTTACAGTTCCCATACACTTAATAAACAACTTTAACATGATGTATGGCTATATAAATGAGTGAGTGAGCAACCGATGAATGAGTTAATACTTTTAACCTCTAATCTTTATTTTCCTGTGCCACCAAAAACAAAGGAATTTAGCTTTTAGTAATGTGATTTGAAAAGCAAGGTTATAAAATACTTGTTACTAATTATGCTTTTTCTCTGAAATCCTTTGTTATGAAAATACTTTCAGAGAGTATGGCATGAAAACTTGGAACTAAGAACTGGGTTTTCTGGTTCCAGGAATCCCCAAGGAGTGCTGTGGTGTAGAGATAGAAAAACATCAGGAATGAGACCAGCCCAAGCACACAGAGGTTGACTGCTTTCTGGTCTGGGTGAATATTTTTTCATTGCACAGTTGATTCAGTCCACAAAGGTCATAAACGTGGAAATGTATCTTAAGGACAGGTTACTCAGATTAAGGACTAATTGAATCCTGCCAGTGAAAGTAAACCACTTCTTGTGGGTTATAAGTATAGGGTAAGAGAAAGATGCCGGGAAGCATGAGCATAGTGGGGTGCTGCACCCCAGGGGTGTGAAGCTCAGAGGGCTCTTCTGTTGATTTCACAAATAGGATTACAACTCTACTTGAAAAAAACATAAACATAAAAAACAAGTCCTAAAGCCTACAACTTACAAGCCCAGCACTAGGGGAAGTGCACGCTTGGTCTCAAGCACACTGTTAGGCTGTGTTTCAGGACATGGGACAATCATACTTAGCAGCGCAGGAATAGAACACAGCAGTGCTGGTCCTTATGCATTTAAAGCCCAAAGGATGGAGAGCCTTGGGGGAAAGTCTCTTTCTGGTATCATATCTGGGTTTTTTATTTGGGTTGGAAATGTCTAGTTGGTGATCATGGGATGTAGGCAAGAGGCTACTTAATCAGAAGAAACAGTCTTTCCTTAGAAGGAACGTACTCTATCACTAGCTATGTAGTCTTTGGCAAGTCACCTCCTTGACCATCAATCTCCTTATCTGGTGAACTAAGGGATTGGAATAGAAGGTCTCAAGGTCTCCTTTTGACCCCTTGGCTCTCTCTTCTGGATGAAATTCTATTTGTCTATGAATCTTTGCTCTGTGTAGCATCTACAGGACTATCACTTTGCAGTTCAAGTTTGCCTCTTGAGACATACCAAGAACAGGTTGAGGAATTTTGAGGCAAGGAAGGAGAATATGTTTCAAAAGTTGATTGACACAGCAAAGAAACAGTCCTAACATTGATTGGCCTGCTAGAATGTTTAAATTCAATTCTCGAGCACCAAACATCTATAAGAGAGCAGTAATCCTTGCCTCATGGGCAAATATTTATTGGCTACATACTACAAGACAGATACTCCACCAGGTACTAGCAGTGTACCATGGATCTCATAGTCTAATTCCTTACCACAGATGGAAAAGAGGACAAGTAATTGGCACAAGGTCGCATAGCTATTGGTAGGTGACATCAGGATTTGAACCCTCAGACCTCTGTTCTCTGCAGTACATCATGGTGCATCCTAGAAACTGAGACAAAAGGACCAAAGGAGTAGTATCCAGAGCCTGAGACTGGATCTGACATCTTGATATTCCTCTTAATAGAGCCACCGAAGTGAGCTTTTTTTTTTTTTTGCTTCCTGACACTATACCCAAAGTATGACAGTGTCTGAAAATCCCTCACTTCCCTTAATAATTGTTGCTGCAGTATCCTCTATAAATCAAGCTAACCCCTTAGAAAATTGCTTCTGGAAAACTCAAAGCTAAGCCTCTCAAGCCTGGCTCTTGGTGCCACATTTGATATTTCTAGAAGCTGAAAGAGGACTTAGTCCTATTTCAAATCACAAATCAGGTACTTGAAAATTTAGCTGAAAAATGACTCTTTTGCAATTCAGAGTTTCATTCCCTAATTCCATTCCTATGGCCCCTGGCGTTTTGTTGGGTTGGTATATAAGCATTCAGGCACCTGGCCACAGACTGTGAGATGGGGCAGTGGAGCTGACTCTGTACTCATCCCATCCTCCCATTTCTTCTGACCTGCAGTCTTTGGGCCAGTGTCCTCAATACGGTGGTCCAGACTGGGGAGACTGCTCACTCCAAACCTGTTGGATTGAAGCTGTACTGCACTGTTGCCCACTATCTCCTGAAGGGCTGCAGAGCGGGTATCTGAAGGGTCATAGGCACCAGGGTAGGGGCTTGGGAAAAGCTAATAACCTGAGTTTAGACTCCATCTTAGGCTAGAAGGATAAAAGGAGTTTTTAAGGCGAGCATGCCAGGTTAGGTGACCCAATAGAGCTTCAGCAGAAGAAACTAGATTACAGATAAAGCACACAGTTGGGGCTCGCAGTGGAAAAATAAGGGGTCTGAATGCCAGCTCAGCATACTAACCATGTGCCTTGGGTTGCTAGGCATTAATGTTTTCCTCAACTGAATGGAGATAATATCACTTCCTTTGGAAGGTTGTGATAGATAATTTGCAAACATAGAGCAAAAGTCTAGTTTACAATAAAAGGTACCTATTATTTATGCTTTATTTACATTATCCCTCATGAATCAGGCAAGATTTCAGACCTAGCATGTCAGCGCCATGGCATTCTGGATAGTCACTTATTAGTAAGGGAAGGAGAAGCTTAACTGTGAATGGAAACATGTTATTTTGTTTTATGTATTAGGTCTATGTGTAGGGGGTATGTCTGCATACGTGCATATGCACAAGTGCCATGTGTACACATATCCTGTGTGTACATGCATGTGCACTTGTGCCCCTGGGCCTGGGGCCATTTCTCCATGTGACACTTCCTGAAGCAATTGGGGGTTTTGATAACTTCTCTTCCCACGCAGCCTGTCTGGAATGTGGCACTTTGAGCGTCCAATTATAGACTCTTGTCGCAAAACCGCATGGAAAGCATAGACACAAGCTTCACCAACATTGTCTCATTAGTTCAGTAAAACCTTACTAATTTACTCTAATTGCGGGGAAGGACCGTTCGTGTGCGGGAAGTGTCTGAGAGGGGCCGCTTCAATAAACAGACAGGACGTGTTTGTAATTAGTGGTGCCACTGGCACACGAACGATCAATGCACTTAGGCCTTTAAAACAGTTTGTTCTCGTAAGTGGGTTGCGCATTCTCATTGTCATCTCGAAGCTGCTAATGTAAGCAGTGACCTGGGTGCAAGGGTCCTTTATTTTCCTTCTTATACCCAAGTAAACAATACTCTAACAGATGGCCAGGGGGGCTGACCTAGGGCAGGGAGAGAGGGAGACGGCAGCAAAGCTGAGAGATTTGGGAAGAGTCGGGACTTAAAAGGCCTGAATTCTCATCCCAGTTTAGTACCCAGACTGTCAGATTGCTTTATCTTTCTGAGTCTCAGCTTCTCATTGCTCAAATGAAATTGTTGAGCTAAATGGTCTCTGAGTGCTTTTAAATCACAGCATTTGAGAGCCATACGAGATTCTGGAGATCATTTGATTCAACTCCTTGATTTACATGTGAAGATAGTAAAGGGTTCTTCCCATACTCTGATCCTCTGAGTTCCTGAACTACAAATTAAGAGAGAACATATATTTGAAGATGTATGTGACTGAGATAAAGGCTCAGGCAAGAGAGAGGGACTGGAAGAACTTGACCCAGATCAAGGTCCAAGCGGGGAACAGATGAACAGCTAAGGAGGCACATGGAGAACAGGCAAACAGAGAAGCGAGAAACAGGGTGGAGGAGTGGGCTACAGGGGAGGGGAATCCAGAGGTCAAGGAGCAAAACAGGTCTGGGGTCACCAACGGAGCAAGCAGGCAGGCTGGATGTCCCCTAGGAACCAAAGACCCAGATAAGAATGCTGGCAAAGTAAAGCAAATTCCAAATTCAATTCAGAAAAATATTGGACCACGTCCTGGGGGACCAAAGAAGAGACGAGGCTTTCTCGGCCCTGCTAATGGTGGTAATCACAAGGCTGGAAGTCCAAAAGCATCTTCTCTGATTAAAGGAAATCAAAGAAGCCCTGGACTTGTGAATTGTTTCCTGCTTTCTGGAGACATGCAGAATAATGGATGGAAAGACTGGCTGATTGATTGAAGGGAGCTCCATGTGGTGGAGGGCATCCAGGTAGAAACGGATCAAAGACGCAGGAAATGCAGCACTGATGGCCCAGATGAGTCAGCAGATCCAAGCTACAGCTGAAGATCTGAAAGTCTTCCCCACAGACAGCAGCACTGAACCTCGGAGAATGGACTAGCTCTCCTCAGAGAGAGAAAGAGAAAGGTCAAAGATGATCTTAGATGATCTTCCCATTCTAGCTGGGCAAGTAAATTAAAAAGTGATCTATCCTTTCACCTTACTAGAGATGTATCGTGAAGTACGTATTGAGGACATGTGGGATAAAGGAAGGGCGGCGTTTGAGAGAAGGCAAGAATAAACACGCACTTTCCTCCTTGAGTTGCGTATTATCAGCCACCTGTCTGGGCTTTGCCTTCCCTTTGCAGTATATATTGTTCACTGACGAGGGGGCAGCGCCATTGTCTTCAGAATGCAAACAACAACAAAACAAGTCTCGACTGTTCTTTTCCTTCAGAGACCGGGTTGAGATGTGGAAGCCACAGAAATAAATCAGCCTCTTGATATGGATGTTTGTTTCCTTCTACCTGAGCAATTCCATTTCAAAGAAAACATCAGCAAATCCTGCTTTTGTCTTGATTCCGTTTTGTAACTGAGCATTCTCATGCTCAGAACTGGCGACCTTGAGGCAGCCAGCTAGGGCGGCAATCTCAGAAAGGTCTGCCTGCCTGTCTTCTCAGCCTAAAATTCATGGAACTAAAAATTGTCTCCTCTACCCATTCCCCGTTTTGTTGGGTTTTCTTCTTCTTCTTTTTTTAATGAAAAATTGCTCAAGGTCATTAGTGCATATAACAGATTAAATAGCATTTTTAAAATCAGAGTATTGTATGCATACCCTTTAAAATAAAAATGGATATTTTATGAGTCCTTATAACATATACTTATCCCCCCAGGGAACCTCCAGGTTAAGAGTCCAAAGACTAGTTCAAGGTGACTGGCGACAGGGACTTGTCTCCTGAAGAGCCTGGCTGAGATGTGCCGCACGCCCCGTCCCAGGAGTCACATCCTGAGCTCCAGTTGTCCTTCGTGGCCCACAATCTTTCTAAGTTCCATCTGGGTTCTATAAAGAGGTTTTTTCCCCGAGTAACTTTACCTCCAGGAATCTCCCCAGGCTCCACCCCATAGCTTGCTCACTCTTTCTCCTTTTACCATGCTGGTATATCTTTTGCTGTGTCTAGTCAGAAGGGTCTCTAGGGCTTTTTGGTTTCCAAATTCAATTCCAAGGCCACCCCACTGGGAGTCAGCTTTTATTTGGTTCACTACCTTTCACATATCCACACTCAGCCAGAAGGCAAGGAAGACACAGATGGAGGGAGGAGTTTACCAGATGATGTGGTAGTTGGGCCACCATGACATGACATGGGGAGAGAAATGTCAGTGGCCCAGTAGGAAGAGGGCACAGCCCTGAGAAGCTCAGAGTGGACTGTGGGGTAGAAAAGGCTCCTGGGTCAAAGAGGAGGTGTGAGGACTTAATCCATAGCACGTGGTTGCTGGAGGGACCTAGGATGTCCCAGGCCTACCCCTTTGTTTTGCAAATAAAGAAGAAATCAAGTGCAAGAGACCCAGAGGGGCTGGCCTGGCTCAAGAGCAGTGATTTTGCAGTTGGGCAGACTTGGGCCCTCAGTTAAAACTTTAGGTCTGTCCCTAGCTGTGTGGGTCAGACCTCCCTCACATGGTTGTGGAGAAGGCTGAACAAAATAAAGGATGTGAAGGGCTTACCACGATGCCCAGCACCTAGTGAGAACTCAGGAAATGGTAGCTGCAATTGGGACCAAAGGAGGTAGAGTTAGAAACCCACGTCTCCCGAATTCCTCATCTGAGATGTTGCACATCTCACCCAAGGAAACAAATTCAATTCCTAGGTTTATTTATGGTGGAGCCTAGTGGGAAATATGTTCTGCTAAGAAAATAAATGACTACCTCAGGTCAGAAAACTATGAATTCTGAGCAATTAGAAGTTGACTGGAGAGTTGAGGGACAGTTCTGCCTGCCCGGGATTGAGCATAGAACACAGGTGATGCATGTAGACTCCACACTCAGAATAAGACGCACTGCTAATGGCAACAGTAGACACATGGACAAACATCAGAGCGTGTGGGGAGGGGGCAGTGCGGGCAGGAAGTCCTGCCTCTCAATCGTTACTCAAGCCAGTTTCCCTGCCACTTCCTGAAAATTCTGTTTTAAATTCCTAATACAGGAGGTCCACAAATTGGGCAGCCCTCTCAGCTGTACACAGTCTCCACAAATGAGGGCTCGACTTCAGAGGGGTTGGTCATCCCCCAGACTGAGGTCTCTGGGCCTGAGAGGAACCTCATGTTTACTGAAGTCGAGTAAGAACAGGCTGGGAATAATTCAGCTCATTGCCTCATAGATTCTCATTCCACCTCATATCCTAAGGAGTCTCAATGCAAAAGAGTTCTGAGCAAGACACAGAATAGAGACATGTGAGAGAGGGCTTTCAGGGGTCAGCATTTCCTAGGGCAGACTGGGAAGACACAGGGCAGTGAATTTGGTGGAGTGATGCATTGCTTTCTTTGCCCTTTTCTACAGAAGGAACTGAGGCCATCCCTGAACGGCATCCCAGGGAAAAGTAGGGGTTGACTTGTTCCAAGGTCATGCTCATCACTGACAGGGATGAAGAAATATCACTGTGGGCCTCATTGGATCTGTAATTATTCAAATGCTTTGCTTGTAACACAATCACAGCTCCTAGCTCTGATTATTGGCATCATCAACATCATCTATTAATGGGTGTTGAGCTCCTGTGGATACAGAGCATTGTACAAGATGCTAAATGATTCCAAATACAGATTCAGAACATGAAAGACAGAAAAGAGCATCAAGTGGACCAAACAGGGCATCATTCTGAGTAGCAAGATCTAAATCAGCCTGAATCCATTCATGTGAGCTAATCTTAAAGGGACAGAGCCACCTAAATTCCTGAAAGGCATTAATTATTCCAGGCTCTTCTTTATCATGCCTGTCTTCATTATTTCCAGCTGCCTACTTTTAAGCAGAAGTATTTAAACTTCTATTAATTTTCCTGTTACCCCTTTTGTTAAATAAACTTTCTCTTTATCACCTATCAGCCTCTCCCAGTGTGGCTGTCAGCAGGGGGAGAACTAGCAGAAATTGAACAGGACAAAATGCATAGGTAGAGGGGGACTTGCCTCCCAGCTGGCCAGAATGTGCAGTGTGCGCTCAGTGGCGCCTTGCTGCCTGGAGTTTCCACTTGATGGTACCTTAGGAACTCAGCACACGGAGAGGAGATACGCTTTGCTGAAAATGCCTGTCACCCCTGCATGAAGCATTCTCAGCCCGCTGCAGAGCTCCAAACATCTGTTCTGCCTTCTTTGTGTGTGTGTGCATGTGCTTTTAAGCTGATGGTGGGAGACAGCCTGCCAGAAATGTCTGAGTTCTCACTGAAGACATGTTGCAGGTTAGAAGGCAGACGGCTGCTGCTGTATTGAAAACCTATTCATCAGAGTTTCTGAAAAGAACAGATATGAAAGGTTCAAATGAACCCTTCAGGGTGTCTCCATCTAACCAGGCCTTAAGCTCTGCCTCTCATTAATCTTTAATGAACAACAAAGAAAATGTGTCGCTGGCTAATTATTGTGTAGGATGGCAGATGCTGAACGAGAAAAAGTTCCCAAAGTCACATCATTTAAAGGGATACTGTCAAAAAGAAAGTCTTATTTTGAAAGGGACTCTCTGACCTGTAACATCATGTGTTTCTTGTTAAACTTGAATTACCATGGTCTCCGTCTGGGGGATTTGAACTGTAAAGGTTTGGAGCCATCAGGTGATGGAATCTCAAATTTGTCCTCCCACACAGAATTCTCATCCCTGCTCCCTGGAGCTGGAGGGAAGGACTTACATGCTGCTTTTCCTTATGTCATAATGTCTGTCTGGAATGTCTTTCCCTTGCCTCTGCCTCCTTCAGATTTCACTTTTACCAACTACAGTCACGCATCACATAACATCGCAGTCAAGGATGGATCACGTATACGACGGTGGTCCCAAAAGATTATAATGAACTGGACTTTCTGTTAGAAAGGGAAGGATATGTGGTTCAGACGATTTTTTTTTCCTCTGATGGGAGCAAGGTCTGTGGGGCTCAGCAACAGGTTTCATGCCCAGCACCTTGACCTCGAGTGTGCCAATCTAGTCTCCATCAGACAGCCTCCAACCAGGCGCAGCACGGAGGGGCCCGGCCCCCAGTGCTTGTGCTCAGAGCATGCTCCAGAGCTCCCGGACCTAGCCCGCTGGCCTGCAGAGAACATCGCTGTACATTCTTTGTTGAAGACCTAAGACCCTGTACAAGGACACGGGTCCACAGGAGCTATTTTAACAACTGTTCAGTGCCACTGCCGCCTCAGTAAAAGATTTCTGTGGTAGTGCGGAGCCTGTCTGCCCCTGTACTTTATGAATATTTTCAGTTCGTAATGATGGACAGCATAGACAAATTTTATTTCTTCCATCAGTTCAATGCCTGAGACAGCCCTTTGTGCCACATGGGGTCATTGGAACCAAAAACTAATTTCCGAAGTCACAATATTGAGTCCTCAGTTCTCCGCCCTCTCCATATTGAATACCCTCTTTTGTGTATGCGAATACCGCAGAATTCCTCACTCGGACCACTGCTCCAGCCTGCAGTAGCCAAATCCCCTCTGCTCCTTTCTCTCTCCATCTTGATTTTTTATTCCTCCTGATCCTCAGGCCGCCTCTCACACCCCCTGACAGTCACTGTCGTGGTGACCTGCATCCTACCCAGCCAGTTTCCCCTCCGTATTTCCGGCCAGTCCACCCCAAATCTCTGGTCATGCAGCAGAACTGACAGCTTTGATGTTCTGCTTCTGACCCTGTCAGAAGGAAGCAGGGGGAGGGCTTGTCGGAAAGTACTTATGAAGTTCACAGGTTTGTACCCTGGGAGCAGCCGGCTATACCATATAAAGTAGGTGCGTGATAGGTTATAACTGTCTAGCTTTGTGTAAGTGCACCCTACGATGTTTCCACAGTGACAAACTTGCCTAACGAGGCATTTCTCAGAAGGTACCCCTGTCTTTTAGTGACTCACGACAGGAGTTCTTTAATCCTGTCCCATGCTGGACAGAATCCCTTAGTTTGAATTTTCTCAGCACATGTGAATTCTAGAATATAAGTTCCTTTAAGGCAGGAACTACATCTCATCATCCATATCCAGTGCCTACCACATACCAAACTCGGTAAGTGTTTGTTAAGTTCAGGGAAATTGCTGATATGTGCCTTGGGCTTGTTTGTTTCTGATTTCTTACTGCCTCTTTGGTCTTCACAACTAACAATTTCTTAAGGGTAGGAATCTTGTCATATTCTTCCTTTGCCCTACCGCTAGAGCACTTGCTACAGATTTATATGTATAACAAGTTCTCCACATACTGCATGGCCATGTTAATTGTTGACTAAACTCAGTTTTTTATACCAACACAGCATACATTATAAAGTTGGAGTAAATAGTTACATATAAGATGAAACTAGGCTAGTCTGAATAGATTTTCTTTTATAACTATTTTCTTTTTGACTTAAATGCAAGGACCTCAATGCTATATTTTTAGGGTTCTTTTTACTTCAGGAGTCGATGTTTGAATGTAAAAACATGAACCCCAGTCAGATTCTCAACAAGTCGCTGAAGAAGTGATTTTGGAGTATCTAGAAAAGAATGTGGTGACTCCAGGGCCCAACACAGGCGCACCGCCTGAAACAAGCCCCAGAAAAGACCATCAGTGGGGCTGTGAGATTAGTATAAGGGAGTGTGACAGGCACAGAATATCTCAGTGCAAGACATACATTTGACAGGGTTTCCCTTGCTTGGCATTTGGAAGGTGTGTCTGCAGCAGATCGAACACTTGCAAACCGAGAGGCCCAGTGAGTGAGCTTTGTCCATCTGGAATGTGTCTCCAATAAAAGCAATAGAGGACTCTGCCTTGCCCTGTGGCTCTTCCATGTCTTTCATGCACATGTGAGAGGGCGGCAGAGAGAGGACACACTCTATGTCCAGACCCATGTTCCGGCCACCGTGCTAAAAGCTATATTCTCGTGATCGCATTTCTCAGGAGGCCTGGTCTGCCAGTGGCTCCAAGCTTGGTAGGAGAGCTAATACCACAGATGACAGAGTCTAAATTCCAGGAACCGAGCCAGTTAAAGTTTGCTGCAGGGAATGTCCTGATCCTCCATTCAGGTTCAAAATAATCAGCTGTTTTAAGTCCCAACCTATAGGGGCTGGAAAATTTGGTTTGGAAAGGATTTGTGAGGAAAGCCTTATGGGTAACCTAGAGAAGGGTAGGGAGAGGGAGGGATTCCAACTGATCGCAAGTCAGCAGAAAGCCCTGTGTGTTGCAACGGCCTAAGAAGATAATATGAGACCCCAAATCCCGGGGAGGGTTGATCTAGGACTTCCTACACTTCCTCCAATGCACTTCCTGCATTGGCCAGACGAGTGAGCATGAGACACTGCCATCAGCCTAGCAACCAGGAGCTGAAAGGAACTTCAGGAACCATCCAGCTGTATTTGTGTCAACAGATTTTCAGGGAATCAGCATAAGCCCAAAGGAGAATGACCACATTAAAGTGAGCACCAGGAACCAAAACAATAAAAACCTATGAAAGCACGCTCCTGTTTATTCTATCATTTAAGTCTTCCCACAATCCTGGGGGGATTTAATAAAATACAGGAACCATGTGCAGAGAGGTGGAATGACTTGCCTAAAGCTCCCAGCCAATGAAGAGGCCCAGTCGCGAGACAGGATCTCCGGACTCTCAACCCAGCGTTCTTCTTGGCACCCAGCTGCCTCTCCACGGCAGCTCTCGAGCCGCCCCACACCCGGCCACTGCTCTCTGAACAGTCTGGCCCGGCACAGCTGCATCACAGGCCAAGGCCGTTTGTGCTGCCGACTTTCAGCAGAACTTGCGCAGCAGCTCACTGAGACACGGCTCTGCCAGGGTTTCATTCAACACTCCTCCGCCAAGCCCGCCTGCCCTCCCTTCACTGTCTTTAGTAAAGGGGGGGAGGTAAAACACAACCGATGGGAGCCTGCAGGTCCCGCCCGCTGTCCTTCAGAGCTGCCCCTGCTCCCAGAAACAATACCCTGATTATCATTCATTATTTCTACTTCTTAGTATTAAAACCCTTTTAATATGGCATTGCAGACCATTGGGGAGTTTTAAATTTCATGTCAGACCAGGATTTATGGGCCAGTTTTGAAATTTTACCTCTGGGCTCCATAATTGCAATTCCCTTTTAATCGCTCTCATAGACACCTCTGTTAAAAGACTTCAATTATTTCTACACAGTGGCCCCCCAGGATTACGCCGATCTGAATGATCAACTTGTGTCACCTCCTTTGGAGTCCTACCTGGGAGACTTTAGCCGCGGGTCTGGTCAGAAGATTCCAGGTCTAACAGGCCGTCCCACTGGGGAGCCTGGGGTTCTTAAGGGGAATGTTCCCTCAACGAGGAGTCCTGAGTTTAGGGACTGTGCCCCCACCCACCCTGGCCTTGCACTCCCCAACGGGAAGCAAGAGATTAATGCGCCGGGATGGACACATTGGCCCGTGCTTGTTGTGAAAGCTGTACAATTCCGAGAATGTGCAGATGTATGCTGGGAACCCTTCCATGGGAAATGGCTTCAAGGGGTATGATGCTGGAAGCCGGGTGGGAGAGGGCAGAGAGGGCAGAGTTCCTTCGGCTGCACCCTCGAGGGCCCTGAGGTGCTTTTGGGAAAGTAAAGGCTGTCTGAGGTGTTGTGCAGTATTGGACAGGGACCCCCTGCCACCACCAAGGACAGAGTGAAGACACCAGGGCAGTGAGAGCCTGCCAAGGGCAGTTTTGTGACAGAGAGGAGAGAAGAGCTGGAGTGACTGTGAGCTCCCGAAGCCCCCGCTGGGTCAGCATGCACAGACGGGGCTGAGGCAGAGTGCTGGGGGTGGGGGGCAGCTGGGGGAGCCGCCTCAGAGATGTCATTCAGTGCTTCATACC
>PVIA01005261.1:67938-119124 GCA_004024845.1 Tonatia bakeri
CTGATGACAGCAGTTTGTATGGGAGAGATGCATAACTCGGTATCCAGAAGGACCAGGTGCTACAAGAAGATTTAATTATGGACCCAGATCATCATCTGCTGGCTGGGGCACTGAGCTGAGGCTGGGAAGGGGGAAATTCACCAAAGAGGCTTGGGAGGAAAAAAAAGAAAAAAAAAAAAAAACAGGGCTAAGGGCCTCATACATTGATGCTCAAAATCCTGTCCTGGGGTAAAGGCAGCCAAGAGGGAGCGAGACTCCCCGACCTCGGCCTCGGCAGGGCAGAGCCCCTGGGCTCCCTGTCCGCAGCCCTGTCCAGGCTCCCTGAGGGGTCGCCTGCCCTGGCTGGCCTAGCCTGTGAGGAGGTGACTGATGTGCTGTGCCGAGCCAGAGGAGGCTTCATCACTCGACTGTCCCTCCGACACGACAACAGACTAGGCATCTCCACACGGAGTACCGTCACCCGGGAGTGTGCAAACGATTAACTGTGGGCACCGTTCACGTAGCTTATTGTATACATTACTCATTTAAAAGCAAGGCATTACATTCTACTAGTATTTAATATCAGATTAACAGAACATATGCGCATGCTTAAAGGATTTTTATTATAGAGGAAAATAAGTAATACCATTTGTTAAAGTCTCTGATGGACTTAATACAAAGGATTCAGTGACTCATGATTTAATTCAAGGTGGGGCTCCAGCCCCTGACCTGCCCCAGGCATGTACCCAGCAACACACGTGGAGTCACATGTCTATGCTCTTTTCCTGTCTGCAAAACTGGGATCCATTTCCTTCTGCTTTCCAAGCCTGTATTCTCATCTGTGCAATGGAGACAGTCAGTCATGTGTCATCCCTGTCGTGTAAGAATTGATGCCAAAAGGTGACTCCAGAAACAAGGGAACATCATTGGTCAGGCTCAGCATGCCGTAACACCAGTCAGACAACTTGGCAGCCAGTCTAGACACCCTGAGGCCCTCCTGTTCTCAGGACTCGCCAGGAGATGGGCAGGAAAGCGCCAGCCCTGGATTCACAAGACCAAGCTCCAGCACTTCTTACCTGGTCTGTGAACAAGCTCGGTACCCCTTTGTTCCTCGCCACCTGGTCGTGTGACAAAGGATAAGAATGCCTGTGTTCTCGCCACCCAGGGTGGCCATAGGATCAGATGAGAGGGTGTGCGTGGAAACATGGAGCCCCTCAGATGGGAGCCTGTTGCTGAGGCGGAGGTCCCAGGGCTGTCCCAAGGAGCACCTGCCCTGTGAACCTGAGCATGCTGGACTAAGGGTCCATCTTTGCCCTGAGCCTGTCTCAGGTTTAAGTCTCCTGATAAATGTGGTAAGTGCTGTGCTCTGCACATGGCGGGTCTCAAGAAACTAGAGTGTCCCTAGGATATCTCTCAGCTCTGAAGTTGTGGGATGTCTCAGTGTCTGAAGCCATTGTCCCTTGTATTTTAGCAGCCCAGGTTGCCTCCTGCTTCTGTAGGAAGCAGGACCAGAGAGAGAAAAGTGGACTTCGAGTGTGACAGGCCTGGATTGAGTCTCAGCTCTGTTACTTATTAAATCGAGATCAAGATAACTCACCTGCCAGAATCTGTTTCCTCATCTGTCCAGTGGGGCAAAAACTCCTACCTTCCAGCTCCTAGGAGTTCCTGCAGTGTCTGGTACAGGATGGACATCCTAGGAGTGGTAGATGTTATAATAAGTACGATAATTCAACAGTAACATTACGATTATTACCATCGGCACTTGGATGACAATGCTGGCAGGCTTCAAAGCCAGAGATGCTTGCAGACCACAGAGATGCTTGCTTCCACACTTTTCAGGATCTGTCCATAGCAGCCCCGTGACCATGAAGCCCAGGAGACATGTGTCCAATTCCCACATGGTACAAAGGCCACCCGCCCCTGGAATCGAAACTTGGGCTGTTTTGAATGATGCCTCTGAACCTGCTCTGAGCTGCTGGCAGAGCTTCGGAAGCACCCACAGAGCTCGTGCGAGCCAGGAGGCTCTTCCTGGCCTTTGTGACCATTCGTTCCTAAAGTCCTCTGTCCTTTGAAGAGGCCATGGCCTGCAAAGGAGAAGAGGACTTCTGCTGTCCCTTTTGGCTTCCCAAGAAACACACCACGCAACTGGATAGACTTCAGCTTCTGCGATCTGTCAGTAAAAGGCCTGAGCCAAGAGAGGGGTTTTACTACCTCATCTCCAGGAGTGAGTTTTTATTTACTCTCTGGAGGTTTCCGCTTGGTTTCGTTCGTTTTACCAAAACTGTATTGCATGCTAACCAGTGGCTATGGTGGCATTTATGATACAGTGGACATCCAGGCAGCCTTTTCTAAGACACTTTGCCTCCATCTCTCGGGAGGCAGGTAAAGGCAGATGGGCTGTTCCTATCTGGTAGGGGACTAACTCCTCCTCAAGCCCCAGTTGACTAAATACAGGGTGGGGCAAAAGAAGGTTTACAGTTGTACACGAAACAGTTTATTCTTATATTACTATTTATTCCTTATTGTACTATTTCCCACACAAACAACTATAAATCTACTTTTGCCCCACCCTGTGTGTTACTGAAGGACTGACCCAGCCAAACACCAGAAGCCTGCCTTTTCCAGAAAAATCACAGCTTCCAGTATACAGAGTCAGGGACAGCGTCAAAGAATTCTGAGTGTTCAGGGATCTCTTACCATAGTAAATATTCCAAGTCCAAGAGGAGTCAGGAGAGGGGATCAAGGCTAGTCTCATGCATGGGGATCATGGCCCTCCACCGCCCCAGCCTAAATCTTCCCAGCTCCCCACGTGTCTCTGCTTCTAGAGCAGGTCCAGCATTCCCCCCAAATGCTAAGTCGCTATTTTGAGCTGACCCTCTGATGTCTTAAAAGAATTGGTAGTGGCACTTCAGCCCAAAGACTGGCTCCCATGTGAACATGTCATTGGCACAATCTCAAGGTTCTGCATCACTTCTGTCTGCTATGTGCAGGAAAGCTCATAAAGTCCAAATTCCATCAGTTTCCTCAAGCATAGATTAAAGGGACTGGTATTACCCGGGCAAACCTAATGGGTCCCCTGATTCCTGAGCTTTAGCAAGCACTTCCTAGCTTCATTCTGCAGTATAGGGCCTCCCTAAAGGCAATGGTGACATTACTCATCTGGGAGGCAGAGATGAATGTGTAGAGAAATGCCCATGCTCTCTCTCACCCCAAGGAAAATGGGATTCCTTTGTGAGAAATGGGTTATATTCTCAGCAGCCTGTGGGCTGCCATCATGAGCTGGTCATCACACAGAAAGATGATGCTATTCATCAATAGTAAGTAAAAATATTTTAAAGTTTGTTTCTCCACTTAGTGGGGATGGGTTTGAACTAGCCACTTCTATTAGTTTGCTGAGGCTGCCATAACGAAGAACCACAAATTGGGTGGCTTAACACAACAGAACTCTATTATCTCACAGTTCTGGAGGCCCGAGGTCCAAGCTCAAGGTGCTGGTCAGGTGGGCTCTCCCTGAGGGCTGTGAGGAAGGATGTGTTCCACGCCTCTCTCCTGGCTTCAGGGGCTGTGGTGGCGATCTTTGGAATGCCTTGGCTTGTAGAGACACCACCCCAAATCTCCACCTGCCTCTTCACATGCCATTCTGCCTGGGTGTATATCTGCCTCTGTGTCCTAATTTCCCCTTCTACAAGCATGGTGATATTGCATCGTGATATTAGGGCTCACTCTAATGACCTCATTTTTATTTGATTACCTTTGTGAAGGCCCTATTTCCAAATAAGGTCACAGTCTGATGCACTGGCGCTTAGGGCCTCAACATATCCTTTTGGAAGGACACAATTCAAATTTGTGTGGGTATGTGAGGTGGATCCATCTCTAGCCCTCAGCTCTTCTCTGCCACATGAGCAGATCAGACGTGGTGGTTTCCATTCACGCCTCTCATACATCTCCCAAACCCTCGACAATGTCATTATCAACAGACTCAGGACTTGATCCATCAATGCTGCTGGCAATTTCTGCCACATCCCTGGACAGCCACCCAAGCAAAGGGGCAGAGCAGAAATAGGCTCATGGAATGGGATGGGGGGTTCTGTTCATCTCAGACAGGTTCAAGTCTGTGGGCCTTCCTCAGCATTCTCACCAGGCCCCGTCAGCCTTTTCTGGGCCAGCTGATTACTGTCCCAGACCCAGAATTTGCTTACAGGGAGGGTACAGTTTATGTGCAGGTCTACCCTTCCATACAAAGTTCAGCACAGTTGCTTGACCTGGCCAGAGATTTATGACTGAAATGGAACCTCTGAGCTGGGGCGTCAGCATTTTGCTTGGTTCAGAGGCTCACATATTGAACCAATCAATACCTTCATGCATTAAGTGGCATTTCAGTTGGCTCTGTAGGGAGCAGAAAGGGCGACTGGATATCATTTGAGTGTGAGCAGGGGGGCTCCTTCAAGGCCTAGCAATTCCTAGGCATTGAGCCCTGAGGCGGGGGTGCAGAATACATGCCACAAACTCAACCCCATTCAGGACTTGGGACTCAAGCTGGAGACAGACTTGGCTGAAGCAGAAGGGGCCTACAGACACGGCCATGGTTCAGTTTCCATGTTGTCTTTCTCCCTCTCCCTGGGGAGGATATAGTCAAAAAAAAAAAAAAAAGACTGCATTGAGTTGGCTTGAAAGAAAAGATTGTAGTTGAAAAGAACAGATGGTGCTAAATAGTTATTGGAAGGAAAAGAGTTAGGAAACTAAATTCCAGATTACCCTGGCTGCTGGTGTGGGTGATGTGCCCAAGCCTCTTCCCAGAAATAGGTCAAAACGGTCGCCTGGGAATCTTGAGAAAACTGACCACCACCCTGGCCAGAGAGATTGTCTGACAAATCTGTGGAGTAGGGAACTCTCCTGTGCCCACTTCTGTAATTTGAAGTGATTTCTAGAATGCCAGCACCAACTAAACTCTCTCCCCTTTAACTCCCCCTGCCCAGCATCCAGCTGAGTCCTTCCCCACATGATCACTGCCACCCCCTGAGGAATGGTGCATGCATGGGATTTAATCCAAGACTCAGAGAAACTGACAAAGAAACTTGAGCATTGGCAGGAACGCTACTCTTGCATTGAAGAACTTTTCTCTGTTGATGTTTGGCCTGGATAATCAGTGTTTCTTCTTTAAGGAGATGAAAAAACACTAGTGACTCCTCTATGTGTTTCTTTTTACAAACCACAGCAAAGAAGAAGCCCTCTTAGAAAATAAGCTTAGTTGCTTGGAAATCAACTTACATCCCTAAAGAATCTATTTTAACTTGCAAATTCATCATTCTCTTAACATAGGGCCAAGACCTTGGCTTCCAGTGTGGGTCTGTTGCCCGGAGTTCTGCACTGTCCTTCTGTATAAATTCCATTCGTGACACCACCGCACCACATCTGTGATTTTCAGTTTTAGTTTCTCTAAAATGGAAATAACTTTAGGACACTCATGAACTAATCTGAACACTTTCTGTGTTTTTAAGATTTTTTTCTATCTTTTCTGTTGCCCTAGTCATGCTTAATTAAACAATAATTATTTTTAGTGACGTATCCCTTGGAGTCTTTGCAAAAGTAATTCAAATGTTTCTTGCTTGTGTTGCAGCAACTTAATGAGTATAGCTGCTATGCAGAGTATCGGGAACAAGCATAACTGACCCAGTAGGTGTACAACTCAAGCGATAGGGGTGGAAGGTCGTAGGAGCGCTAGAGTAACCTTGAACATTCAGTTACCCTTGAAAGTTCAGAGGGCAGTGGGTGTTTCCGTGAATGTAAAATGTACAGATTGTGCTAATCTGTCAGGGAAATTGGTCACATTGAGGCCCGTTAAGAATACGTCTATGATTTTGTCTTATGACTGTGGCTGTGATGAGTCTGCTCCTCCCGCCCCCACTGATGTAACGGCTGGGTCGGTAGAGGCGGACTCTCGGTCTCTTCTTCCTGGCCCAATACATAGAATCAAGGGGAAAATCTCAGCCTGGGACCAGGGCAGATGCCTGCCTCCCACGAGCCTTCGCATTCTCACCCTGACTGTGATGACGTGGAACTGGAGTGGGGAAGGAACAGGATAGCCTGGGGCAGCATCAGGAAGGAGCCAGAATATTTCCTGCATGCATCCTTTTCGGAGCACTGCTCTTCCTCAAATACCCACCGACACACTAAAAAGCTCTTCTAAAAAACAAAGCATTTAAATTTAACAAATTTAAACTTATGTGCAATATAGCAGAAAGTGCAAGAGTTTTGAAGATAAATAGTCTTGGGTTCATATCACCTCTTAACATTTACTACATGGGCAAGCTGTATAAGCTCTCTGAGCCTCAATTTTTTTTGTTTATAAAATGGGAATGATAATATCTGTCTCATGCATCGTAAAAATTAAGTGAGATAAAGCAAACTAGCTGCTTTAAATCCTTTCTGGAATGAGGTGGAACATAAATAAACACATACTGAAATGAAATGTGTTTCAAGAGCCTGGCGCAATGTTCCCCAGAAAATCCACCTTTGTACATTTGCCTCTTTATCTCCACGTGGGAGAATGAAAGGAGTCCCCCAAATATTGGTGCTCTGGGGTAGGAGGTCCTTCCCAATCCTCGAAATACCATCATATATTCCTATTTCACCTTCTTATGAGGTCATTTCTTGTAAGGTCATCTGTCGCACTAGGTTTAGGAGAAAAAAAGCAACACTAATATAATAACAGCCTTAGCTAATGCTTATCGAGCGTTAGCTAAGTGCTCTACCTGTCTGAGCCCAGGTAGTCTTCACAACACCCCTCTAATCTTCTGTGTTCATTCCTGCTTCTTAATGACAGGACTCAGGCACAGAGAGGCTAGGTTAGTAGCTGCCCAGAGGCCACAGCCAACAGGATCCACAGTTAACATTGTAAAGCAGGAAGTCTGGCTCCAAAGTTTGAGCTCTTAATGCATATATTTCTCCGGAAGGAAGGAAGGAAGGAAGGAAGGAAGGAAGGAAGGAAGGAAGGAAGGAAGGAAGGAAGGAAGGAAGGAAGGAAGAGGGAGGGAGGGAGGGAGGGAGGGAGGGAAGGAGGGAAGGAGGGAAGGAGGGAAGGAAGGAAGGAAGGGGGGAAGGGGGGAAGGGGGGAAAGGAAGGGAGGCAGGGAGGGAAGGAGGGAGGAGGCAAAATTAGAAGTTAAAAAGAGGGGCCAGGTCAACGAACCTGAGACCACTCATTTTTCCTTAGCACAAAAGCATGAGAGAAAAATTCGGGAAAACACACCCTGGGAACACCTTCTTAGCACCCCCCAACTGCAGCAAGGCCTGGCCGCTTTCCAGATCCCCGTCACCCACACAGCTCCTCTGCTGGTGCGCAGGTCTCAGCAGAGCCCCACTGCAGCCCCAGCCAGCCCGCCCCTATCTCAGAACCCCTCTGCTCCTGCAGCTCCCTCCAACAGAGCCAAAAGCCATCCACGCAGCCTCAGGGTGGCTCTTTTTTATCATGAGCCACTGGGAGCTGCAGCCCAAATCCACCTGCAGCCTCGTTTCCATCCAGATCTGAGCCTCTCCAGGGAAAGTTTACCCACCTTCCGGGAAACTGTGAAGGGCAAGGGAATAACAAAGTTAAGGCTACTTGGATAAAGGACCTCGTGCCACATACCAAGTGTTATTATTACAGAAAATTAACTAGCAACAAAGAACTCCACACTAAAATTTACATTGATCTGGCATTTTTCCCCCTGCTATCTCCCATAAAAATGCTTTAAATGCAGGCTGATTTAATGGAAACAATAAAAAATAGTGCTGAATGGTTTATATTTGCTGCAGAATTACTACAAGGTGTATTTTAAGAAAAACTTGAAAGTTATATGTGTTTTTTTTTCCTTTAAGGTAAGATTAGGGAGAGAAGTGCAATTGCCTTTTTTTTTTTTCTGTATTGATCTGGACGAGCTCCCACAGGCTCAGTTTCTTGTTTCTAACAAATCTCCACACCTTCACGTTCACGTCCAGACGCTCGTCAGCTGTGTAGCCTGAGCCTTAACAGTGTTACACTCGGTGATAATGATCATCATGTGACTGAGCTCTGTGTGAAAGGAAAGTGTATGGCCAGTTGTCTAGTTTGTGTTTCCCATCATCCTCAACTCAACGGATGAGTTTGAGCTAACCCAGCAAGGGGGTCTGTCACCACCTGAATGACTTAGCTATGGCAACTACTACAGAGCATGACAATGGCCACGTCTTTTAGTTTCAGGTCCCCAGCCATGTTCTCCAGGGCCAGAAGTTGAAACAAAATCTCAAGGAGATGAGGTTTCTAACCTCAAGAAGCTTCAAAAGGCAGTTTAAGGTCATATCCATGAAGACTATGGAGCCACACTAACCTGGGTTTAAAACCCAGCCAGAAACAGAGTGCACAGTAGGCCTTCATGACATGTTAGCTGTGGCTGATTACATTATCAGTACTGTTACTATTGGTATTGTTGCTGCTGTTAATGTTCACACTGACTCGGTTCAGAGCTGACCTGCCTTTAGAGTACAGTCGTGCATCAGGCGGGACCTCCCCTATTTGAGTGCTCAGGTTGCCTCTGTCTCAATTACTATGATTCCCCGATTCCTTTGCTGGGTTCTAGGTACCTGAATAAGACCTAATTTGATGGCTGCTTCCCATGTTCTGCTTCTTTAAAAAAGGTGAGGGGCTTGTGGATGAATGGGGAGTCAAGAGACATGTGATGAGCCAACTCCCAAGCTTCCCTCAGCCCCCAGAGCTCCCAGTCCTTAGGTTCCTCCTAACAGGGAAGTCAACTGGAAGGGATGAGAGCTAATTATAATGAATTTACATGAACTTTCATATTAACTCAGTTCACTACAGTATACATTTTGGCCAATAATGTCAAAATTGTGTCTGATTTAACAGAAATCAGTTTATGCATTTGCTCTCTCATTCAACACGTCTTTGTTGAGCATCTGTGATGTTTCAGGCACTAGAGACACAAGGACGAATGGTCCACCAAATCCTGGCTTTGAGGTTGGCGGTGGGTGGATACGACACAGGGACCTTCTTCCCATAGAGGCCGTGGACGACGCTGACTCATGCCCGACTGGACTGCCTGTTCTCTGAACACACAGTCGGTATGGCCTCTGTCCATGCCATTCTGTCTTAATGCTTTGCCCACTTCCCGGTTCCTGCCCAGTCTTCAAGGTATACCTCTCCTCATCAGCCAGTTGGAGACACCATTTTGCCCTCTTGTATAGAGTATCTAAACCACTTACTTAGCTCTTTGATACTTAATTACTCTTTCTCGCTAGTCTATAAGTTCCTGGAATGCAAAGCTAAGTCCTAAACCTTTAGAATCCTCATTGCATTCAATACTTTATCTAGTGTGCAACGATGCACCAATAACTACCTGGGAAATGGAATTCAGGAAGTTTAACCAAGATCTATACATGAAGCATCTTTTCCCATGCTACAGGAAGATGCAAAGGTAAATAAGAGGTTTTTACCGTAAGATGGGGTACTTTGGAGGTTCTGGTCAGAAGGTTGATCTGCTATTATAGTCTAATCCTAATATGTTTTGTTTAAGGGTACTTCAGCATACCTTTTTAGGGTTGACTTTAATATATAAAGATTCGCTTAACTAAGAATTTTTTAATTTAAACAAATAATGTGGCTGCTGGTCATAAATAACAAATGTCCTCTTACTTTCTTTTATCTACCTTGAATCTCATAAATGAGTTGCGATGCTGACAGTGTCAGAGACCCATGCCATTCCATGAAGAACGTTGTTGGTCTTCTGTAAGAATAACTCCCCTTTATTGAGCCCCCAGTGAACATGTTCCTTTGCATACATCCTTCTCACAAATCCTCACAACAATACAGCAGATAGGTCTTATGACTTCCATTTTAAAAATAAGGAAACGGAAAGTCAGAGAAGTTCCATTATTTGCCCAAGGTCACTCAGCTAGTAAACAGTGGAGCAGAGAGCTGGACCCAAGCCTCAGGGCTCGACAACAGCTAAAACCATCTCGGAGCAGCATTCCATTGAAGAGCACATGGGGTTTCAGGGCTCCTGTTTGTGAGCTGGCCGTACATCAGCACTGTGCCTATTGGAATGTCGCATAGCCACAAAATAATACACATTCTTCTATCTTGTCAACTGCCATCTATGGCCCTCACACACTGTCAAAAGTATCCCTTTATTCAGGGCTTAAAATAACTCAGTGCCTTTGTCCTCTCGAGACAACTGCCAACCCTTCGGCCTCATCACCAGACATGCCAGACAATTTCCTTTGAGCATGTAGAGACTCACCTGGTAGGGAACGGGGAGAGCCTTAGAGGCTCTTTTTTATTTCCATGCCGGAGCTCCTTGCGACTTTTTGTTTTGTGCGTGCATTGGCTGATACCATATTCTACTGTCTGGCTGATCTGTCTATCCTCAAAACCCAGACTGGTGATCCCTCTAGCAATGCTAAGTGGACTTAATCCTTTTCTTTCTCTGTGATTCTAGGGCCATGAAAAGCAACTAACTACATAGACTGATCCACAGTTTGTATTGTTCCTTGTACTGGCACTCAGGGGACAATAACATATGTGGTTTTAATTTAGTTCTGTAGGTAACCAAACGTGTGACCCTGGGCAAGTCTCTCCATTTTTACAAGGGGGCAAAAGTTAGTTTCTGCAGAAATAAATCTGTGATTTTTTTTGACTAATAACTCCTCCACTTTCTGTAGAATCTCATTTGTCCCTTGCAGCTTTCAGGGTTTTCATAAAGTATTTTGTCACTAGGACTCCTATAATCTGTGAGAGAAGTTGTAGGCATCAAATCAACAAGGGACCCTGGAAAACTTCAAAGTCAATGCCCACGGTTTTGCTAATGAAGAATACCCAAGAGGTGCAGGGACTTCCTGTAGCCCGTGCACATCCAGGACCACAATCCAGGACACACTCTCAGTTGAGTGGCCTTTGTACAGCCCCCAGGTCAGAAATGAACCTTGATATTCACAAACCAACCCCCCTACCTTTTTTTAATGGGCTCTCTTCATCATGATGAAGCCACTCAGCAAAAATGTGTGGTTAGTTTTTTTCCTCACCAAATTCATGCAAAGTTGAAGACACTTTCTCTGGCTAAGAATGCCATCGATCAGAAAACACACTACATTTCAGGCATTCAGAGTAAAGTGGGTTGTTCAAACTCACCTAATGAAGGACAGAGCCAGAGCTGGAAGCGGAAATCTTCAGGAAGACACGGGAAGATAATGGATGATCACGGGCTGCCCATACAGGTTTTCTGGCTTCTCAAAGTCCAGGTGGACCCACACTGTCAGATGGATTGATCGGAGCATCATTGCTAAGATGTTCTCAGATCCCCAGCACATGGATGCTGCTGCACGTTTGTTCTAAGAGAGAACAAACGGTCAGAACACAACCTTCCCCGTTATGAGCACGAGCAGGGTGGACACCAGCTAAGAGGAAAATGAGACCCTAATGAGCAAGTTTCATGACCACTGGTATGGGAGTAAAGAAGATGGAGGCAGACAGAAGAGGGAGCTTGGATTTCTTTTCCATGGGGCTTTTCGCTCCCTCTTAAACAAATCTGACCCCAGGTATAAGCTTGCCCTTTTCTGGTCCCAACATCCCTGGTTATAAAATACATGTTTGGCAACCGCCCTGAAAGTTATTAAAGTTGCAGCAGTAAACTATGGGAGGCCAGAGAATTTTGGACAAAAGTTATTGCATCAGTAACTCAGAAACTAATTCCTAAAACTCTTGACACATTTATCCAGAGGGCTAGTGCCAATACAGAAGTGGAAATCATTGTCAAGGGCCACCGTGTCCCTGGAATTAAAATCCATCATTCCTCGGAGCAGAGAGCTAGGATTTTGGCAGAATATGAATAGTCATGTCTTTCACCGTCATCTTTCCTCAAAAATAACATACTTTATTTTTGAGAAGAACAAGAAAGATGCTAATTTCTTTGTTTGTTTGTTTTCCTAAGAAACCCTTGTTTACATTTTCTTTTCAAATACTTCTTTCTTTGACAGTCCCACATTTAAACCAAAAAGCCTTCTTGTCCTAATTTAATTGCACCGGTTATATTTTGGACAGAAAATCTGCTGGGTACAGTAACAGAGAACAAAGTTTACAGCAGCAATAATCCCTTCTACAGCATCTATTATGGGGAAACTTAATATACTCTTATTAAATGGCTGAGGCATTGGCTCCAGTGGTCTGAATTAACTACAGAAGAGTATAGCATAGGAACAAAACCACCCTTTTCACTCAACAGACTCCCAGGGCACGGCCAGCTTAAGACTGCCTCCCAGAAGCAGCCGCCTGAGAAGCCACTGCTTGCCTCAGGCAGCTCCTTTATCACTGGGAGTTAGTGAAAACGGCAAGACTTGCTAGGTTCCAAGGTTGCGGCCAAACAGGGAGGCGGGCCTTCTGACTCACTGTTGGGGGACTGGCAGTGTGCCCCAGAGTTTTAGTGCCCACATACTCTGACTCAGCCTCTGAAGAACTGGTCCAGAGGCAGGATCTACGTGTAAGCACACGGGGCTAGCTTCAGCATGAGCGTGAAGAGGAAGACTGAGGGGCCGTGCACAGGTCATTAAGAATGCAATTGGTGAACTGATCCTGGAATTTATACTGATTGTCTCATAACAATAAAACATATTGAGACACGCCATTGAGAGGCCAAGTGCCGTCACAGAGCGCATATGTAGTGTGGTCTCATTTCCGTAAAATCACAGCTGACGGGCTGCTCACTGGGGTGTCAACCGTGGTCATCACTGGATAAGGAAATGCTAGGTGACTTTTACTTTTCTTTATCAACTTTCCTGAATTGTTGGACTTTTCACATTTTTTTATAATAAGCATCACTTTATACTTTCGGGGAAGGATGCTTTAAATTTTTTTAAAAAGCAGAAAAGTAGTCTTTCCCTAATTTCCTTAGCACCGGCGCGGCCATGCCTAAACCCGGCCCAGCGGCAGGACCACATGAAGCGCTGCGCTGAGCCCTGTGTGTTCAGTCTCCCACGTATCTCAGGGCGGATGTTCCCAGTGGAGGCCTGAAATCGTGTGCGGTACTGAACTCCGTAAATGCTATGTATTTTCTCTGTGCACCTACATGCTAACGTTTGACTGATAAATCAGGCACAGTAAGAGATTAACAACAATAACATAAAAATTATAACAATGTACTGTAATAAAAACTATGTGAATGGCTTTGGGGTCGTTATGAGGTAAAATAGGGGTCACTGGCACACAGTGCCGCAACACCACGATGCTCGGTCCGATGACCTGCGTGGCCGCTAAGTGACGCACGGCAGGGTGGTGTGTACAGCGTGGCCACGCTTCGCAAAGGGTGATTCAAGTCCCGGACAGACAGAGCAGGACAGTGCAAGATTTCATCAAGCTACTCAGACCAGTGCACACTGTAAAACTTATGAATAGTTTATTTCTGGAATTTCCTATTTCATATGGGTAACTGAAACTGCAGAAAGCCAAACCATGGATAAGGGGGGACTACTGCATACATATATCAAAAGTCATCAACTTATACACCTTAAGGCATCAAACCATGCACTGTTAGTACATGCATTCTCTTATGCGTCAATTACACCTCAATAAAATCCTTTTCTTCAAATTGAAGAAAATTCGAGATAGTCTACATAGTTTCCATTCTCCGCACAAAATTCTCAAAATAACTATATATTTCTTTAAAAACCTGAATCAGTGTTGGAAAGCAAATGTGATGTTCCAATCAGTAAGAGGAGGCTGTTTCAAGAGGTTAATAGACTGAGCGAGGTGTAAAATGCTCATTCAGCTCATTCTCTGCCCTCCCACGGTGTCGGTGTCCTTGGTAATAGATGGCTACAAAGCTCCCCATTTGACCTGCTTTTGTCTTTTTCTGTCTGCACCTTTTTGCAGAGTCCACGTCAATCTTAGGTACCTTTTACCCCAAAATGCACGCTTCAGTGCACTTTAATTTCCCTGCAGTAAATAAATAGCCCTAGCCAGCTTCCCTGAAGTAACTCTATAGCAAACCTGAGGATTCTGAGACCATGGGATCAGATAAAATTCTGAAAACCAAGCAATCTTTCCAGACACAATTATAAATAGACAGGTGAATGTTTTAAAGACTATTCCTTCACTCTGCTGCCAGGTTTTCTCAAGTGTGTGTACTCTTTTCCTATAAGACTGGTCACTGAAAGAACCCGCTGGTCTGAATTGCCTGAAGAGAGTGTGACAAAGAAAACCGCCCCCGGTGGCCTCTGTGGGTTGGGACGCTGGGTCTCTGAGTTAGCTGGGCAAGAAGGAAGCGAGTGTCTGTGTGCTGCTCCCAAGGCCTCTCTCCTCTGAGCCACTCAGGGTTCCCGCTCTCGCTGCCAAGTGCCCGTGAAGAGCGTGGGCCCTGCAGTCCCAGCAGGAACAGGACCTCCCTGAAGGCTGGGCCTGCTTCTCACCGCTGTCTTCTGTGGTTTCCCCTCTGCTTTTCAATGTGGCCAGCTGGACCGTGCTGCAGGGCAGGATTGGGCGCCCAGAGAACCCGTTCCGCGTGGCCCTGGAGTACATCTCAAGCGGGAACCGGAGCCTGTCGGCAGTGGACTTCTTCGCCCTGAAGAACTGCAGCGAAGGTATGTGAGCCTGGCTCTGCCCTCCGCCCTCCACAGCTCGTGGCCTTACGTGTGTCCACAGCCTGCTGCCGTGGTCAGCTGGGAATGCATGCGCTTCCGTAGGACAGTCGACAGTGCTGGGGGGCTGGTTCTGGATATAATCCAGTGCCTCAGAGCCCAGGCAGTCGGTTTGTAAAGATTCGCTGTAACAGCATATCTGCTGCACTTAAAGCTTAGAATGTAGCCTTTAGCAGACAACATATTAGCTTAAATTCTCTGGCTGCCAAGTGATTTCATCATTTTTCTTAAATTTTTATTGTGGGAAGTACCAAATGTGTACAACAACATAGAATAATGCAATAGAACAGAATAATGCTCTCTGATGTACCCTCAACCCAGCTTCAGTAATTATCCACATTCTGCCATTTTTGTCTCGCCCACATCTCCACCCACTTACAACGAAGTATGTTAACTGATTTGGTTTAAGTTGCTATCAAGGGACAACATGAGAAATGGTTGCATGTCAAGTCTTTCACTTACTCAGTAAAGACCGTTAGAGCATGGTCCCGTGTCATTGAACTCCCTTCGCACAAGTCCCCCATGGTGAGTTCGTTTCGAGAAGGCGTCTCTCTCCTGAGCATACTTTATCTTTTTTTTCTTGTTGCCTTTGTTGCCAGAGAACTCACTCAATCATAATAAGCATATCTGCATAGTTTTTTGGTAAGTGTATTTCCTGCTTCCTCTACAGGATTTTTTACCTCTATTCCTATTTTTCAAGATCATATTTTATGTGATTCTTTTGGCTCAGTTCTGATTGGTGAGCAGGATGAAATAGATCATGAGTAAATACAGGGTGGGGAAAAGTAGGTTTACAGTTGTTTGTATAGAAAATAATGCAATAACCAATAAATAGTAATACGAGAATAAACTGTTTCACATACTCACAACTGTAAACCTACATTTGCCCACCGTGTGTATGAGGCTGGTCTTCCCTTGACCCTACAGAAGGCCTGGGATCGTGATCACAGACGTCCTTCACTGCTCCCCACGTGTAAAGGGAATAGGAGAACCTTCGGGAAAAAGTTGATTTCATGACTGCTCTTCTCCTGCTGCGCCTGCCCTGCCCAGAGGTTCACCGGGGAGGGAGCTCTCACCTACACCAAGGAGTCTGCAGCCTTAGAGTCCAAGGACGAAGTGTGGACAGGAAGGAAGCCTGTGGCACCTGCAGGGCTAACTTCTAGATTTAGATCGCTCAGGCATCACCACGAAGGCCTGCAGCACAGCCACCTGCTGCATGTACAGGCCCGGTTTTCCATCCTGTGTCTCCTGGAGCCTGGGTATGAGAGAGACTCCCTGAGGCAGGGAGCTCCACTGACCACCCAGCTCCTGAGGCCGCTGTGTCTCTTCGTTCATGGCTTATTTTGCAAGAACTTTTACAAAGTATGTGCGTGCGTGTGTGTGTGTGTATGTGTTTCCCTTTAATCAAAACTGGTTTCCATGTGGAAGAAAGAAAAATCACCATAATGAGATAGATTGAACTTCAGTTCAAGTTGAAGAGGTGGTTAACCTGTGACGCGAGGCAATGTACAAGAAACATGTGGTTTGGGAGTAAGCCAGGAGCTTGTACAATTGTTTCCGCACTCACAAACTTAGGGATTTGTGAGTGCCTCTGGACATCATCAATCCTTGCAGATGTCAAGGGCCTGTGTACCGTCCAAAAGAGGCCGTGTGTTGAAATGGAGCCAGTTAACAGGAATGTGACAGGGAGAGGGTATCAGTTCCCAGAACTGGCCTAATCTCATTTGAGCAACATCAGGAGAAGGAACTAAGAGCCACAAATCTCCAAATATCAGGCTTATCACAATTACTCCTGCAAGAATTATTTGTACCATTGATCAAGGATCTCAAGCAATTGTACAGATTCTTTTCTTCCTTAGCCCTACAACTCCCTTTACCTACAAAATTCTTATTCTGTAGCTTTTGTTGCATTTGCAGTGAGTCTGTTGTAGAGTTTAAAAGACCCGTGTATTGTCTGCTTCTCCACTCTTATGAAACCAAGAAAGTTGACCTGTCTTCTCTAATCATCCAGAAAGTGTTTCTTCTGGCAAGACACTTTCTTAGTGGAGGGAGGAAAGAAGTCTGCCTCTGATTCTCTGGGGAATGTGGATTGGCCAAGAGACCTAGGAAGATTTTCATGGTCTAGCTGTCTTCCAGCTAGAGACTCCAGGTGCAAGAACACCTGGGGTCCGTGGGGAAGCGGACGTTCTCTGAACTCCTTCTCTGGCATGGACTCTCGTGGCCACCAGGGGTGTGAAGGGGTCTGTGTGGATGAGTAGGGCAGAGAGCAGAGAAGAACAGAGTGATCCCAGTGTTTCCTGAGCATTTCTAACTTTTCCTCCCAAATTCAGGTGCACATTAGTTAGTATGAACAAAAAAAATAACAAGAAGAAGCCTCCTAAAACTATGCTCGTGTATTTAAAGAGGAGTTATGTGGGAGGCATACTCAAGGCCCATTTGATATAGGCAAAATCCATACATTCGGAGGTCACTGCTTTGGTTAGGTCATGAAGGGGAGGACCGAAGTGGTATCTCTGAGAGGGGTGAACAGGGCTGGTGAAGTGCTAACCAGGATTGCAGATAGGTCTACAGGGCGTCTGGTCCATTTTCTGAGAGTCACTTGGTCCCCTCGTATGAGGCACAGGTGGTGCATGGAAGGAAACGCATCTACAGAACTCCTCGGCTCGCATGCAGAGAGGTGCCATTTTAGTGAATCCAGAGAAGCCCTCACAGGGGATATTGAGACCATTCTCCCTGCATAAGAGATGGAGTCTGTCTGTAGGTATCATCAGAGCAGAGGCCATGCCTCTTTCTTCTCTGAATCCTGACACCTGTCACAATGTATAACAGTTAATAGGTGCTCAGCTAATAAGCAATAACAGCTAACATCAGGAGAGTACTTACCATGTGCAAAGGCAACGTACTTGCCATGTGTTATCTCCTACGAGCTTTATGATAACGCTCTGTACTCAGCAGGGAGGCTGTCATGATCCCCACGTTACCTATGAGGGCTTATTCCGCTAACTTGTGCAGCTCAGAAAGGAGGAGGACCCGAGCTGTGAAATACGGGCCCAGCACCGTGAACACTTTGAAACACACGCCTCAGAAGAGTCAGAGATGCACAGATACCTTAACCTCTCTGGGCCTAAAATGACGGCATTTAAACTAGATCAAGGTCTTCAAGCATTTTTTAGAGGCTGAACCCTCATCCAAAGTCTTACGTAGAAGTCCATCATACAAAGTCACACAAGCCGAGCTGCCCTGGGGGAGGGAGGGCGGGGAGCTCAGACTCACCTTCTCCGCAGCCCTTGATACCCCCTTACACACAGGGCATTTTATGGAGTACAGTTTGAGAACCCCCGGCAGTCTCGTTTTCAGCCCTCTTATTAACTCCAGCTCTTTGATCTCACAGGTCTGCACTTGAAATGTGAGGGCCCAAAACAGTTATATTAGCCATACCTCCTTTAAGTGATTAAGACTAAGCATAGGGTATTATACATCGAATGTGGGCCATTTTTACAAGGCAGGTTTTTGTCCCCGTGGGTCCTGGCTTTGAGATGCTAGGTGTGGAGCTAATATGAATGTCTCCAGTGGAAAACGTGCAGCATCCCCAGTCCCTTCCCCCTCCCACCTGTTCTACCAAAGACAATGGTGGGCAGCGGAGGACGTCTTCCTTGCGCCAGGAGCGGACAGGTGGAAATGAGTGGAGCTAAACAGATTCTGATGTTGGCCAGCCACGTGGACCCAATCAGCCTCTGGAGTAGACTCCCAAATCCGCTGAGTGAAATCAGGGATAACCTCATTGGCTCCTGGCAACCTGGCCCAAACTGGGCATTTTCTGTTCCAACAGCAAGCAAGACACCACAGAATTCTCAGTCTACACTTGTAAAAGTCTATTACTGTGGTTGTCTGTTTCGGGGCTGCCAGCAGAAAAGTCTATATGTAGCAGACACGTCCATCCATCCATCTATCCATCCATCCATCCATGCATTCACTCATTCACTCAACAGACATTTACTGAGCAAATACTAAGCTGATAGCATCCTGATACTGATATAAATGTGTTGCTTTAAGTGTGTATGGCGTCTTTAAGATCTCCATTCTACTTTACACAGAAACTTTCCCCAAAGGGCATCCCTGACTGACATGTAATTTGAATCTTGAACAGTTTCTCCATTTGCAAAGATGTCTTCCTCCAAACTAGTGCCAATGTGCCTTTCTCAAAAAGACACAGAGTGAGCACTGAACTAGCAATCAGGGACTTTAAGTCCCCTTTCCACCTCTTATTTGCCATAGGTAGCCAACCCTGGATCAGAAGGGGCATTAAAGGCCTCCCCCAGAATGGCACACTGACTATTCTTTTAATTTAAAATAGGACTAACAATATCTCAGTGGTTTCCCCAAATTGACCTTAATCAGGAGGGCAATAAGAAGATGGCTATGGCGGTGCGTTGTAGACTACGCCCTGAGCTACCTGACCTCTCTGGACTTCACCTGACTGAAGCCTTAAAAACAGAGCCGCTCCCTCTGTGCAGCTCAGTTTCTCATGGAGAAAATACTATTCACAAATATAAAGCGGATCTCGACTCTTCCTCCAAACCTTTGTGATGTTAAAGCCCAGGGGGCGATGAGAGCCACAGCATAGCCAGGCTGAGACTGGCACGGAGGTGACTCTGCCTGGCTCGGTCACTTCAAGCCACTGGCTCAGCTATGCAGTGTGGGATGTGTGCTTGGAACTGAAAGCCGAGGAGAAATGGCGGTCATAGCATACGTAGCATCCTCAGTTAGTTAGCACTCCGTCCTCTGGGTGGAAGGTGAACCCCGCTTTCAAAACACTCTCCTTTTTAACTCCTTCTTCCTAGAACTTCCTGCTCATAATTTATCTGTGGACAGCACTGCACTGATTAGAAGATAAACACTAAAATGAGGATTTCCTCTAGCCACTGAGATTCCTCACACTTTCCCAACAGCACGCCTCCCCCGCCCCCACCAAGCCTCTGTTCCAGCCTGGGCACGTTAGGGGTGCTCTCCCTCTCTGCCCTTCGTTCTGTCTTAGGAAATCCTGCACTGCTTTCACAGCTCAGCTCACACACTGTCTTCTCCACGAAGCCTCAGCTCTTGTTTCCATACCTTTCTATTTCAGGACAGTTGACTTCTTTCCGGAGTTCTTTAGGTGTCTCGCTCAATAGACGACAAATTCCTAGAATCAAAAGACCGCCTCTCCTTAATGTCCATATTCAAGTTGTTAAAAACTAACAGTGCTTTTCTTGTGGTAAGCACCGAATAAGGGTACTCTCGTTACAATGTAAGAAAGACGTTACTGGTAACTGGGGTTCTTTGGCGTGAGACAGAATGAGGGTGGAATCCCAGCTTCATCACTTACCACCCTTTTGAGCTTAGGAGAGTTTTTCTTTTAAAGTCTATGAGTTTGATTTTCTCATTAGTATATGGGGCTAATAACATGTAATTATAGGTTTGTTGGGAAATTAAAACTGATACTGTGTGTAGAGCCCCATCACTGTGCTTGGCACAGCGAATGCTGTTGTCTTCTCTCTCCTGGGTCCCCTGACTGAGCAGGGTGTCCTCATTCTGGAGCCAGGGTTGAACAACTCTCCATAGCCACCCCAGGGTGTGCTCGCAGGTTCATTCCCACATTTCACGTTCTGCCCGGGCCTTGTGTGAACCAATGGGCCTAGGGAAGGGTCACTGCCTTCCCAGCAGAGACTGACAGCCCAGATCTACATTCTAATTCTGAAACCCTCTCTCCCACACTCCCTATGATCTATGCTTTTATCTCTAATTAAGTCATTTTTCCCTTTGTGAGAAGGTACACAAAGTTCATTGTGCCATGAAAAGGGGAGGGATGGTTTAATCCTGTGGGGGCGGTTGGAGGCCAGGGAAGAGGCTGGAAGTCCTTTGACCTGCTTCTCACATGGCCTTCCTCAGGCAGACCAGGCTCAGGGTCTAAAACAGCTGGGCCCAGAGCTGGTAGCAGAAGGAAAGGATGTTGCCAATTCCTTCTTTCCTTACTGATATATAATTGCCACTGGCAGAGATTTTCTGACTTTGGAATGGCTTGTTCATAATCACTAATAAAGCCAGTTAAATATGCCCACCAAGCACTGAGGAACAATAATGATTGCTCGGGCACCTATTTTAAATATTCGACTGTTGGAAATCACCCAGAAGTAGGGGCAGACACAAAGGTTTTCAAATATAAATAAATAAGGATCTAGTGTGCTGAGGTCATCATACTCCCAGAAGGAAATTACTTTTAAATTACAACTACATAAAAGAAATAATTGAAAAGATTAATCACACTCAAATAATTGGCCTATTTTACAAGTAATTTGGAGCAATATTCAGTCACTGACATCAATGTCTAGTGGTAAAATAATAATGAATTTCATTCTTTAATGTATTTATTTTATTAATGGTACTAAATGGTGTTGTTACTGCTTATAAATATTTCATAACTTTTAATTCATTAAATGTTCAAAGAATTTCCAAAAGCATTTATTAGTTTTAAGTAACTCTGAGTATTCAATATGTGATTGACACTCTGCTGGGTGATTAAAAAAAATTATTGTTTTGGGTAATGGGAGTCCCTTTGAACATGGAGGATTAAACCCCGGTTATTAATGAGCCCATCGCTCCGGCTGGGGGTGGACAAGGGACTCGGTGAGACTGCGTTCCCTTTCTGGGCCTCCAGGGCCCTCCTACAACCACTCCTCCAAATCTGTGGCTGTGAGAAGAACAAGGGGGACCGAGATAAATTCATTCCAGAGGTGATAAGAGAAATGCCGGTTTAGACAGTGGTTTCAGCCCACTATGTCTTCCACACCCTCTCCATCCTCCTGAAACAGCAGATCCCAACTCCACCTCCTGTCCCCGCGTCTTTCCCTCTTCGCTGGAGGCCTTAGTGAGTGAAATGGGCAAAAAGATGCAACAGAAAGAAAGGCAAGGGACACTGCATCACAGACAGTGGGAGGAAACAAGGTTTGGAGAAGAAAAACATGGGTTTGAATCCTAACCCAGTTGTGTGGTTGCCATGTGTTCATTACATGCAGCAGAACTAGGTCATTCATGTATGAAATGAAGACAATGGCCCCTGCCCTGGGGTCTGTGTGAGGATTAAATGTGACAGTGTGACACAGTGCCTACAGCCCAGTGGGAAATCAGACAAGGTCAGGTCTGCCCCTCCCTAGGTCAAACAGCATATCGTGGCAGTGCTCACCCCGTGGCCTTGGCAACTCTTAATTGAACGTGGTGCAAACAATTGATATGAGTCATCAAGAAACACGGATTAACTGTGAATTGCTCAACTTGGGGCCTTGGTGAAGTTTAAAGATGTTCACTGGAGGAGGGACGGGATGACTCTGTCCTTAGTGCTCTGCCTGACATCAGGCTGCCTCCAAAGCCTCGTCCACACAGGAACTGGCTAAAGGCATTTGGCTGTGGGCAAACTGGGAGGGGCCAGAACCAATAAGTGGGTCAGGATAGATAAGGCGGGGCCAGTAATTCTCACACTTGGACACTCGTACCTCGAGGGGACGTAGTGGTGTTCTGGGAATGTGCAAATCCACGGAATCAACAGAGCTTCAGTTTTAGTGAAAGGTGGAGGTGGGGACATTTTTATATGAAAACTAGCATGACTATATCTTGCACTCCAATGCACACTACACACAAATTTTAAGACAAAGCATGGGCTTCAGAGATGTTTCTTGCTCACAGTGATCCCCAGATCCTGGGAGATGACTTCATTCTTCTCTGCCATTTGGGGCACATCAAGGGGATGTTGGTGAAGCACCCCTCCAGGGAGGCAGAGAGAGATTGGAGAAAGAAGGAGGTACAGCCAGGCCCGGGATCACCTGCTGGAACGCTGGAGCAAGAGGGCAGGTATCCTCTTTTTTCGAGCCATAGGTGCGTGGATGGTAGGCAGAGTCCCAAGCTGAAACCAGAGACTGCAGTGGGGCTCTAACCCACCAAATCACGCAGAGAAGGGCTCAGTTCCTAAAACTGAGGTACAAGGTCAGGGCCAGACTAACCAAATATATAAGATTTTAAAGCCCCCTGTGCATTGGCCTAAAGCTTCTTAAATTTTCCCAAGGACAGAATTGATCTCAGAGTTGGCTTTGTTTTGTTTTGTTTGGAGGGGGACACAGGGAGGGGTACTAAACTTATCTGAAGAACTGGGAGCCATTGTGTTCCTCTCTGCCCAGACCCCTGGACAGAGCTGCTCCCATGTGGAACCGTGGGAACCAGACTTGGAAGTCCTCCCGAGTGGAGGGCCATGAGCAAGGGCTGAGGGAGCCATCCGCTTGCTGATGGGCAGAGACTGGGAGGATGAGAGCTCACACTGTTGGGATACGATGCTTTTTCTCTTTTTATTAATGGTTAGTTTGACGTTTCTGGTGTTATCTGTCTTCAAGTTATGCTGCAAACACGGTTTCTGTAACACTTTGCTCGCCTTTCTTGCTGTGGTTTTTTGGAGGAGAAAACACGGGGAGGCAGTGGCTGGCAGCTGCCCAGGAGGCCCCGCAATGCACAGCTTGTACACCACCGAACCAGTGGTCTCTGTGATCCCTCCTTTCCTCGCGCCAGTGTTCTGGGATTCTCTGAGCAGCATTTGGGTGGATGTACAGCCTTTTGGATTTTGCTGCTTCTGCTCTTTCATTTAACTCCTAGCCAGCATTTTGTGTCTATAAAACGCTTAACAAACATTGACTAATTATCCTTCATTAATCATTCATGCAACTAGTAGACCAGGGTCTTATCATTTCCTTGCAGAACAGGGGTGTAATATCCTGTCTAGATCCCAAGTCACACGAGGGGGGAATGGGCCATCATGGTGGCGCTGGGACCCTCCCAAGCACACTGGGGGAGTGGGGCCGGAAGGTGGGCATGGGCTCTGTGAGGCTGCAACCTCGCTAGGCTGCCTTTTTGCTCTAATGAACAGGAAGGACAAGCCCCATCGCTGGCCAATGGCAGCTGAAAGGCAATAAGCTTTAATTAGAGGCTTCTTCCTGGAAATTCACATGGACATAATAAGTCTGTTGTCTTAACAGGCCCAGAGAGGTTGAATGCCTCAACTTGCTTTTGCTTTTCTAAGCTGATCCTTTCGATCATCTGTGAAATGTAAATATAATGAAGACATGGGCTTTGATTAGCTCCCCAGTGCTATAGGGACAGGTGTTCTGGGTCAGGAGGCAGCCCGTCTGTAAGTTTATGGTTCAGAAACACACAGCAGCACTGGAAACAGCAGCAGAATGACCTGCAGAGAGGGTCACTGTGGTCTGGGGAGGGCTGAGAATGGGGAAAGCTCCCTCTACTCCACTCCCCAGAGGTCAAGGAGAGCCTGTGAGTAATCTAAAGCCTCTGTCCTGTGCGTATGGGCTAATGAGTACATAAAATTGGGGGTGAGAAGTTCTCAGGATTACATTACATGGGTTAGAACAGAAAGCAGAAAATTATAAAGAGAGATGGTCTCTGTTTTCCTTACCTTACCATCTCTGTCTTTCTTGTTAGTGCCCAGGCTCAAACTCTTACCTGCTGGCATTCATACACTCTCCCTCAAACACGTGTGCATATTAATGCTAGAGGGCTGTCCTGCCCATTCACTGCCATTTCCACAACCCCCACCCTGACAGAGCCCTTTTGCCCATTTCTCTCTGCACCCCAAACCTGGGACTGTTTGTAATGCCAAAGCACTTACTGGATTCACAGACTTATATCATTTGTTTGCTCTGTGTGATGATAAGTAATTAAAGATATACTGACCATGTCCCTTCTCGAATATTTGTTTCGACGTCTCGTGAGCAGCCTCCCCCTACATCCCCACACCCTCAGCCTCTCTTTGCTCTGCTTCTCTCAGACTCTGGCTGTCTTTATCTTTTTGCTTGTCTATTAATTCATTCTCACTTCTCAGCTTTCTTCCTCTCATTATATAAGATGGAGAAAAGTGGGTTGTTGAATTGGTCATCTAATTGCTGTGGCCATGCCCCAGTTACCAGAGAAGCCTGCTCTGCTCTGGCCCCAGGCTCTGCACCCGTGGACAGGGGCTGAAATGGTCAGACCAGCTGCATGGGGCCCAGATCTGGGGTGTGTATATACAGCCTCTTCTTCTCTTTTCTTCCTTACTCTAAGCACAGATTGCCTCCTCTCCTCCTTTTCCCTTTACCTATTATTCTTCCTTTCCCTTCATGTGCCTGTCATTCCCTCATTAAGAGATCTCACCCCACATACACACACATATGTGCACAAACATGCACACACTCACAAACACATGCAGACACATGAACAATGAGGGTTTTTTTGGGCATTTGGACATAGTGACTCCAAAGAGTTCCTCGGGAGCAAGGCCACACAGAGCTTGCAGTCAGAAAGTGAGGTCATACCTAAAGTTGAGGCTCTTTCTGCTGTCCACCACATGGCAAAGGCAAGGATCTAGGCAGATAAGATGGCCCAGCATTCTTTTCTGGGAGTCACGAAGTTAAACTGGAGTGAGCTCCTGGGTAATGGGAGCTGAGGTCACACTCAGAACATGGGAAAACCCTGGAAGCTAGGAAGAAGAGTCTTGGGAAAACTCATGTTCAGCAAAGCACAGAGGTTAAGCTCATAGCACACACTGGAGGTTTTCTGCCTTGTCTTCCCCAGCCTTTAGTAAAGTCACATTGAACACTCCAACTTACCGTGGTTGTAGTCCAGGCGTTTCTTCTGGGCTTTGGCCAGGGTTTTAAAAGATTTAAGCATTACTCCTAATGACAGATTGATGATGGCAGTAGTGATCCACAGGATTCTCCAAGGAAATGATAAATCTCAGAAAAAGAGGGAGGCTGGGGGGAAGAAATGAGGGCAGGAAGAAGAGCCTATGCATTGTAGCCACTCCCCCGACCACGTGCCCAATTTGAAGGTGATGAGCTTGCATGGATGAAGGGAGGTGGAATCCCCCCACCCGGTAACTGCCCAGACGCATTTACTGGGCTTCCCATTTCACCACCACCTAATAACTGGACTCTACAGCAGGAACCCAATTTTTTTTTCAGTTCATATTTGCATTTCTATGTTATTATGTTATCTGGTGCAATGTCCTCAGAAGCCCCACTGACTTACGAGGTGCCACCATCTCTTATCGTTGGTTTTTGCTTCATCAGAGATAAAAAGTAGCCAAGAAGCCACACAGTCACCATTTGATGGGATATTTTGTTACGTGTAGAACTCCCCCTGTACACCCAGCCCCACCCCGGGTCTGGGGCACAGACAACCCCATTAACTGAGATGCGAGGAGCAGCCCAGCACTCTGCCTGTAGCGCTCCAGCAAGGCGTCATGGAACACAGGTGGGTCATTCAAGGACCACAGCCTGTTTGACCTTTGCTTGTGCTATTTTTAACTCCTGCTAAGTTGCAAAACGTCCACCTCATCTCTGCATCCCTAACACTTGGCTGAAAGCCTGGCACACCACACGGACTCCGTAACTTTTTGTAGAGTGTTGGATGACAAAAGGAACGAATAAGTGGAGAGAGGGTGGTGTGGGAAAATGTCTGTGAAAGCAGAGTGGAAGATGGAGATCAGTAGCTAAAAATGTAAGCAAGGCAAATGCATCAATATTGCAGATAATTTCAGATATCCACATAATCATTCAAGGGCATTCTACTTTGCCAATATAGGCAGGAATAAACACACCCAGTAACATAAGCTTAAATTCCTGATTCTTCTCCGACAAGAAAATGATAATAATACTTAATAATAGTAGTAGCAGATATGAGCCCTCCCATCCACACCATCTAGAATCTCCTTCCCAAGTCCTTGAACTCTGCCAGGACCACCCAGAGAGGTGGTCAGAGATAAACACACCCCCACAGGATTGCTGAAGGTCGCATTCTGCTGTTGCTCTGAGGATGTTAGCAAAGAACCAAACAGCAAATGTACTTGTACCCACTGTATCCTGTCAGTTCTCTAATCTACTGGGCCTTCAGTTAACAGTGCCATTCTTCACTTTTGAAAATCACAAGTTTCATATAACTTAGCACCTGGGAAGGGCCTCAGGGATTTTTCTCTGTCTTTCCTGCTCCCCAAGTACACAGATTAATATACTGAGGCCCAAAGAAGTTGAGGTTCTATAATTACCCAGTGGTCAAGACATAACTTTTTGCCTCCTATTCAATTTTTCCTCCAATGCCTCACTGCTACTTCTCAGACCTGGGAAGACTAGAAAGTGACTTTAACATCTACGTGTTCTGTTCCCCATTCCACAGGAAGCTTCACTCCAGGTCCTCCCCATCCAGAACAGAGCCTGGCAGGCAGATGCTCAGTGCATGGTCTTACATTGAAATAAATGGAATATGTGGCATCCTGATAAAGTTTCCCATGGGTGATAAGCATACCAGAACCTCAGGTTATATTTTCAAAGAGAGGACCAGCCCACATTCAGCCCAGCGAAAGGGCAAGCTTCAGAAGAGAGCTGCAGTCGAGGAAGAAAACCCAGGCCAGTTGTGATATAAAAGAACCAGCTCATTGGAAAGGATTTTAAACGTCATAAAGAGGATCTAAATCTCATAGTCTGTGTGCAAATATGAAAAAATTAAACTTAACGTAGTTCTTAAAAGAACCCCCCATATTTCCATTGATGGCAAACAGCTTAATTTAAAATCAATTCTAAAAGTCAACTCTGACATAGAAGGTTTTTTTATCCCTTTGGATAGATATTCTGACTATTCAGAATTCTTTTCTATCCTCCTTCCCATGGTTCTGCAGAGTGAGAGAAATAGGAAGGCTTCTCTGCCACCTGGTAGTGAAGAGCGACCCTCTCTGGCCACCGCAGAGATCTGCTCCCTGTTGGTCTCTGGCCATCAGGCCAACCCTGGGGCCGTGACTAAAGGAGTCCTTGTTGGCAGGTCATTTGGTCCACATGGTTACTCCAGCTCCCTCCACAAGTCCTCCACACAGCACCTCGGCCCCCTGGGCTCCTGTTGGGAAGTCACCAAGACTCTTGACATTGTCCCGTGCTGCTCTGGTCTCACAAACTCTCTACCATGCTCTCTCTACCCACAAACTCTCAGCTGCCCCTCTCTGCTCTCCTGATCTGTTGAAGAGCTCATCCAGGGCACATGTGCCCTTTTGTTTGCAAATCCCCTCAACCTTTCTGGATTCCCTCCCCCTCCATTAGGCCAAGTCCCAGGTACGAAAATACAGACCTTGTTGCCCCAGCTCCTCACTAGCTCTCCTCTAATCGTCTCCTCTCATCTCCTCGCCACTGTCCTGAGCCCCAGCTCTCCTTCATCCGTATGGCCAAGGAGGAGCTTCACAGGATCCCTCAGTGGGGCTTCAGGTTCTTCTTGGTGCAAACATGTCAGGACTTCCAGCTTTCCTAAGCTGTGACAGGAAGCCCATGGCAAGGCAACCTCCTTATCTGGCCCTTTGCCAGCTCCACCCTGCCCTCATCTCAGAGAAGCCCCCATGCTCCCTACGCTGCGTTGCCCCCTTTCCCAGGAGGGAATGGGGAAACATTCCTGGAAGCAAAGCCTGACAGCCATGCCGGATGCTATCGTTACCCAGGCTGGGCGTTTATTTCATGCACTGCATACACCAGAGATCTGCTTGGAGGTCTGGTAGCTATCTCAAACATATGTATCTGGATAGAAAGTCTCCCCGTAATTAATCTGTAATCTTGAAAAGACTCTCATTCAATGGAGAACATTAACTCAGTAATATTTAGGTTTTTCCCATTTTAATTCTGTGTTTATAGCCCATAATAATGAGGGATCATGAGATTGGGTGACATTTTTAACAAGACCATTAGAGTTTCATGATCTCACTCCCCAAATGGGAGGAAAAAGAAGGTCCCATAGGGAAGAGAGTGCCTGCTCTTGCCAGAGTTACCCCAGTTTCCAGCTAAGGTATAATAGTCTCCTGATGCTTTTCACAAACAGAATGCAGTCCCGCTTCCTCTATACACTTCTTAATAACTCTTCTGAAGAGATGGCTGAGTCTGAACTGTTGACTCAGATGGTACCAGCTTTCCAAGAATCCTGCTTTCAGAAGTGGAAATGATGAATTGAAGAGTTAATAATTTTGATTTTTTAAATGTCTCCATGACTGAGGTCCCTGGGCTTATGTACAAAGGTTGAAAGACACAATTCCCTCAGAAAAATAGACTGAGTAACCTGTATGTAGGCCAAGCCATCTACGATCTAGACAACCATGTAGTCCTGCACCTTAGATCCAGAGGGGGTCCAGTGAGCTCAGAGACCTAGAGTGCATGTCCCAGTGGAAGTGACAGTTTCAAGAGGGTGTGAGAGACAAGGCCAGTGACTTCCACCTACATTTTCAAGTCAATAGACCAACATCTTTGGGGGTGAATGGTGTGAGCTCAGAGACACCACTCTGTGGAAAAGGACATGCCTCCAGTTACCTGGATATGTTGTTTTCCCAGAAATAGCCCAGCAGCAAAGGATAAAGGTCCCGCAGGAAGAAGATAGCCAGAGTGGGGTCTGTACTCCAGGGAAGAGACATTTCCAAGAACCACTGATTTACTGTTAGTGCACACCCCAGGCTCTGCCTGAGAAGGGACCCCTGAAATGTGACACTTCTCTGAAAAATATTCTAGACAGTCAGTATGAAAGAGAAACTGAGGCTAACCCACTTCTACTAGGGACTCCTAAAGAGGGAAAAAGGCAGGTGCAAAAGAAACAGAAGAGAAGGAAAAGGAAGCAGGAGAAGAGGGAAGGGAGACATGGATGTGGGTAGAAGCATTCAGTGAAACATCTTTCCCCAAAATGGTGGTGATGTGATGGAAATAGTGGGCAGGGAGTTAGTTCTCATGATAACCCATGTAAATGGGATCCAGTAGGAAAGAAATTATATATGCCTAACACTTTCACTCAATGTGGGCTTTTTGGTTATTTTGGTTTGGAGGTCGGGGCATTGCATCTGCTGTTTGCTGGCACTATGGAAAATATAAATATGAAATCAACTAAGCTAAGTTTCCTGGCTTTAAAGAACTCAGTCTGATGAGTGAAACAGATACAGAAGGAAGTGATTACAACACAGGGAGGTGAATGCAGCTAAAGTTGTTTCACAGGGAAACATTTCACATGGAAATATGGAGAACAGAGTGACTCACCCAGGGCCTGCATAAAGGAAGATCGCTCTACATAATAGAAGAGCACAGAAATTCTTCTCATCTCATGAGACCCATCCAGTTCCATGAAACCTCCCTGACCCTCCTTCTCTCCCCCAACAGAATCAACCCACTCCCCTTGCCATGTACACACCACTCCTATGACAGTCTTTCCACACCTCACCACACACACACTCGGCCTCCTCCTAACATACTACAAACTCCTTTCATGCCAGGCAATGTTTTATTCACATTTAACACCTAGAACATTGATGTAGAATATTGTGTGTCAGACTGTTGGCTGCTAATAAGTATTTGTTGAATGGAAGGGAGGGAGGGAGGGAGGGAGGGAGGGAGGGAAGAGTAAGGGGAAATGAATTTCTTGAACTTCTAGAACTTATTTCCATAATCTACATCATTCTCCTGTACTTGGCCACCTCCCAATAACCCCTTCTCCAGGAGTATTTCCCCCAATTCTCTTCTAATTCTCCTCCTCCCCATCTGTCCCTCCCTATCCCTTTTCATCATTTTCTCCACCATTCTCTTCTCTAATTTCCCATTACTTTTGTGGTGTCAGAGGTCTGATATGGATCATGACAACAATGAAGTGAAGAAAGGAGGAGCCAAGTGTAACATTTTCCCAAGGTGGCCTGTCTTTGTACCTTTAGGTCAATGAGGAGCAAAGAAGAACCAGGCCCAGTGCCTCCACAGCCTTATTCTTCAGGGCCGGTAGCACTGGGTAGGCCACAGTATCAAAGGATCATGTGGCCAATTTGTTTCAAGAGTTTCCAGAACAAAGCAAGAGTCATGGAAACCCCATGGTCTGCTCATAAAGACACCACACAGTGACCTCCAACTGCAGACTCCAGAGGAATCACCTGTGCCAGCCTCCTTGCATTACAGCTTAGGAAACCCAGGCACCAGAGAAATTGAGTGACTTGCCCAAAGTCACACAGCAAGTCACAGCTGAGCCAAACCCAGATCCCTGGTCTCCTGACAACTAGTCCAGTGTTTTCTCCCGATAATGGATCGCCTCTCACTCCGGTGATACATTTCCTGCGTGCCTGGATGGATGCAGCCGACACGCGCACTCGCACGGGGAGTCATTCTTCCTGCCGAGAAATGCATCCAGTTATGGAGAGGAAGGTGACAGCTGTTTAATAGCAGCTCTGTGGGATGGTTCTGGACTTAGAATGTGGAATATTATCTCCCGCTAATGCGTTAGAGGAGACACAGGGAAACAGAATGTAATTATCCAAATGGCTGTTTTTCCCGGATACTAAAACTAATTCTCCCGCCCTGGTGAATAATGCTGAGGGGTCTTTAACAATTAGTTTATGCCCCGTCTGAAAGCTGTCACCGCTCCTAATAGCACAGGGACCTGTTTTGCCAATCAGGGGTATCGATTTGAGACTGCCTCGGAGATCAGCCTGCAGGTTCATCAATTTCCTGAGGGCTCCAGAGAGAGTCTCTCCAACAAGGGGGATCCGGGGAGATGTCGCTGCTCGGTTCCTGACAGTGTGGTCTCCAGGAGCCCCCCTCCAGTATGGTCACTCTCCTCCACTTCCCTTTGTCTTCCTCTGAGCCCGCAGCAGCCTATTTGGCTCCAGGCCCCAGTGACAGGGGGTGCACAGGGAGCAGGGATCTAGAGAAACCCTCTATTCTTAGAAGAACCCAGACAGGTGGGCTTCCTACCACCCCTCCGTAAACAAACCTCGTATACAGGCATCTCAACTATAAAGCACATAAATTAAGTATAATTAATTCATCTCATCAACCAAGAAATAACTTCTCCTGCTCTAAATGTCTGCAGGCTTTTATTTTTACCACCATTATGGTACTTAAGTTTTACCACAATTCCTAGTTATTTGTGCTCCTGTCACATCTGCCCTTAGATTCCTAGTCTTTGAGGATAAGAGTCAGTGAATCATCTCTGTATTTCCGCAGCACCTGACACCTACCGCAGAACCATATATAGGCAGGATGCCCAAGGAGTAAAACCTTAACCTGAAGTCACTCACAAAAACACGTTTAATGCAGGGCTGTAGAAAAAGGTGCCCATGGTGTGTGGGGGTGAGCCTTGCGAAGAAGTTCTGGGTAACATGCACCCTTTTTATGCCCTGCTCTCCAGAGGCCGGTTGGCTACACAAAGGCCAGACCTGTGACAGGGGAGGACTGGCTGGCCAAGTTCAAGACAGTGTGCAAACACTGCAGCAGCTCCTTACTCAGAAAGAAAGGAAACAGAGCCAACTCAGGCTGAAACAGAGCCTGGTACCCAGAAGACTTGCTCATGGCTCTGTAGACTTTCCCGTAAGGGACGGTCAGTGGACTGGAGAAGGCCGAGGACACTGGAGCTAAGCCGGAAAAGCCATTATTCACGGCTTTAAATCTGGTCAGGCTGTCAGGCAGTGGACACTTACTGCCCTGGACATCAGGGGGGAGTTGAAATGCACGTCTTCCTCGCACGGATGAGGAAGCATTTGGACAAAGTCTGCATTGACCAAGACACCGCCCAAGGGCCAAGTGGCATAAACTGCTAGGTAACATTTTCTCCAAGGTGGAGAAACGAGACAAGAAGGTGGCGAGATCGCCCCACCAGAACTCCTGCTCTGGTTTCCGCCTGGGGATGAGCAAGATGGCACTGCCGCCTTCTGGGAGGGCAGAGGGCTGTGCAGCTCATGAATGACACACTGAGAGCCTTTATGAATTGAGTCTCTGGAAGTCCAACTAGAGAGGGTATTGATCCCAAAGTCACCCTCAGGTGCAACAGCAATAAATTACAAGTCAGCTTTTATTATGTGAGAGACTTACACATGCTAAGAGTTGTCTTTCTCCCTTTTATTATCCTAATGAAATGCCAGGACTTGACCTAACCACAAGAAAGTGTCCAGTGAAAAGGGAACAGGATTTCTGGGCTAACTGACTAAGTTCCTCACTGAGAAGGAACTAACCTGCCAGGACCCCTGCTGTCTATGGGGAACAATCTGGAAAGTGAATGTCACGACTCCGGTGAAACTCGAAGGGGATGAAGTCCAGCACGGGGTGTGGAGGAGCGCTGGGCCAGCCCAAACAATCCCCTCTTCCTGGGTGGGCACTGGCTGCAGTCCGAACCCTGACTCGCTGGCCCAGGGAGGCGCCAGTCCCAGCCCGTATGTGTGCAGATACTATAGTGCAAGTGGGTCGTCCTTCTACACATACCTAGAATTGTCTTCATCCTTATCCCTTAGTTGAAAAAGACCTGTTCCAGAACCATTTGTTTATCAATCCCCTAAACATTTGTGAATACCTGTGAATGTGCAGATATTGCTGGTCCTCACAGAGCCCATGTGGTCGAAAAAGAGAAGCGTGTGTGACAACTAGTTACAATGGAGTGAACGGCCACCATGGAGGAGGAACAGGGACATAAATGAGTGGGTGATGCCTCACGGGAGAGATGGCGTCCGGGCACCTCTCCCTGAGACCACACACAGCTCCTTTCATGGAGCTGAAGACAAGAAGCTGCATGGCCTGGCAGCACCCGCGGGCAGGTGAGCCCATGTTTGCGTGCATCTGGTAAGCAATCGACTTCCCCGATGCCTGAGCAAACTTCAGATTGAAACAGCTTCCCTGGAGCCCTTGGAAGGATTCGCTGTCAGCCAGATTGCTTCCCGGGGGCCGTATGCTGGGTGACTTTTCCTCTCACTTGGAGACAGATGAGACCGAGGGCCCCACACAGAAGCAGGCTGCGTCCCTAACCTTCTGTGGGAGGCTCAAACATTTATCTGAATTAGGTGTTCTCTTCATCTTTATTTTTCACTTAGGACCAGAACATTTATTAAAAATAAATAGAATTGGATCGGTCTCATTGGTTGTCATTCAGAGATTTAAATTTCCAAATAAGTAAGATAAAATATCTTATGAGGACATTATTGCGTATTTCAAAGAGCAGCACCTACCTCGGGTCGGTTACTGTTTTCTCTCACAACATATGTAGGTTTTCTCGCATAAGTAGTTCATGACGTAACAAAAAGTTCAGAGGTGCCCTGACAAACTCAATGTCATGTTGGTTAAGAACTCGGGCTCTGGAGTCTGACCCTCTGGGCTCGAGTCTCCATTCTGCTCTTTACCAGCAGTGTGAACTTGGCCAGTTCCTTTGCTTCTCTCAGCCTCAGTTTACCCATCTGTAAAATGATGATAATAATGACATCTATCTCAGAGAGTTGCTGAGTGGAGCAAATAAGATGCTGTGTATTTTGTGTTTATCACAGTGATTAGCACACAGGGAGATTTGATCACTAGTAATTACTCTTTTTAAGGTTGGAGGAAGGGCCAGGCCTTGGAGATATCACTAAACATTTCAAAAATGGAGGGGATGGGTTCTGAGATACACTCTTGACCACCACATGCAAGAAGAATACTCTTCCCACTCACTCCAATGGGAAGAACTTGCTAAGTTAGCCTGCAGATTCTAAAGGGGATCACTAGCATGAACGAAGACAAAAGGTTGAATCCCATCTGGAACTTGGCTCTTGACATGAGAGACCATGAATATTCCAAAGGACTGGGAGGCAGGGGCTTGTCACAGCACTCACCTGTGATCAGGAGGACAGCACGGGTGTTGAATCTGGCCATGGTATGACTCTAAAGAGCACAGGCATCTGCTACGAAAGTTTGCCAAGACTGCTGAGACTCCAGGTGTAATGTAACTGGCCTCCCGAGAAGCCGGAAGCAGCGTTGTGACATACTGTGTGAAGGGGCAGAGACCACTCTCCCTGGAAGAGTCCCAGAGGTCTTCGAGGAAGCTCAGTATGAGTGGGGCCCTGTGGGTGGAACTCAGGCAGAGAGAGGCAGGGGTGTCCAGGTGTGGAGACAGTGAGGACAGTGGTGAGCAGGGGGTGAGGGCAAAGCACTGACCAACAGCAATAGCACCACCATCAGCCCATGCTGACCCATACCCAGTCCTGGCCAGGAACCAAACTCTGAACCGAGCACTCCACATGGGTTACTCACTCTCCTCTGCATGACCCACCCAGCAGTTCATTATCCCAATTTTAGAGAGAACCTAAGAGACAGCGGCTTTAATTAGAGCTAAGGTGTAAAAGCAAAGGTGAGGGCCCCAGCCTCACTGAATCTTTTCATTCGATTTGATGGGGGGCAGCCTGGGGCTTGCCTAGCAAACTGTGAGTGATGTGGGGTGGCTGAAGGCCCAGAGATGGGACTGGGACTTTCGGAGGAAAGGTAGACTTGGAGCTGCCCAGGATGGGTCACAAATGGCAGGGAAGGCTTCAGGTACTGTGGTTTCAGCTTATACCCAGGTATTCTGTACCCTTGGCTGACCTCTTCTCCATCCAAGGCAGCCCGGAATGAACAGCGCCCAGCTGATGCCTGGGGGCCCCCGCTGTGTGTGGAGCCCAGATGGCACACTTGATTTTCTTTATTTATTTAGATGTCATTTTTAGCACAGCTCACTGATTCTACACCAAGGTGGGTCTGCTCAGTCTCCCATCCTAAAATCAGACAGGAGGGGTGGAGAAAGTTTGGGGTACCTGAAGTATACTTATCATTTATTGATTTAGCCAGCTCTGAGCAAGCAGTTTCTACTAAATTTCAGGACAGAGGCAGCAAAGTGCAGGAGGGTAGAAGGGAATACTCAGGTCTCTCAATTAATACTTTAGTGAAAATGTTAGTTGATTTTCTAACATTTTTTTTTACCTGGGAATTTCTTTTTCCCCAATTAAATCTGATGTGGAAAAGCAATAGAGCATGGAAGGTAAGGGTGTGGGGTTAAGAGTCAGACTGCCTGAATCCAAAGCCTGGTCCACTCTTAGTAGCTGTGTTATCTGAGGTGAATTACTTGACCTCTCTGAACCTCATATTACTTATCTGCAAAAATAGTACTACCTACTCTTAGAGTCATAAGGAAATAGAGTGAATCAATACTTGTGTAGCCCAGCATAGAAATGGGCACGTGTTTAATGCTCAGTAAGGTCAGCTACTGTTACTCTGTGGGACAGAAAAAGCATGGCTGCCCGGGTTGCATTATGACCGAGGGGCCTGCAGTTCCACCTGGTCAGCCTCCCCCATGCTCCCAACACTGACTCTCGTGGTGACTCAGGGGGCCCTGGGCAGTGGTGATCTGGCAGGTGTTTGACCACAGGCTCTCCAGAGGGGTAGGAGAGAGAGAGCCCTGATTCTGGCATTTGCGAATCTCTGCCTCATAAATACTCCCGATAATGACCAATGTTAAGATACTACCCTGAGGTCACTGCGCACAGACTTAGGAAACGATGCAGGCCCATAGCTGGCTCCAGCACACCTCTTGCCCTGGGACTTGGGAGCCTAGTGTGGAACCCAGAGAAGATCCCTCCTAGCTCTGACTCTGTGTATTCTACCTCGGGGAACTGAGACTTTGCAGTTAAGCCTTCTGTTCCCAATGGTGGGCGAGCATCAAGGAATGGGCAGAGTGCAGAGTAAGAACAGAGTTTGGAGAATTCAGGATCTTGGGTTTATGCCCAATCCGAAAGGTAATGTGTCTGATAGCTCAGTGACTCCTAATTAGGTGAGATTGAATCAGCAGAACTGCTTCCTGTGGCTAAAAGGCTTTCCCTTCAAGAACAGCCATTCAATTACTGCCAGGGCCCATTGGGCAGTGAACCTCAGCTGAGGGCGGGGAACATGGTGTGAAGGCGTGTGTGGCACAGACCTTCGACAGTGGCATGTGTGCGGGGGTGTGTGTGTGTGTGTGTGTGTGTGTGTGTAGGGGGAGCACAGGCCAGCAGGGACCGAGATCCTTGGACTGGCAAACTCAGCAGTTACCCTAGTAGAAGGCAGCCCAAGAACCAGAAAGATCACGTAGAAAAGCACTGGACCAGGAACCCAGGGGCCTGGGTTTTAGGCCCAACACCGTGTGACTTCTTTCCTCCTTCTGAAAATAGGAGAATCGTGATACCTGCCTGGCCTTTTTCACCGGAATATTGGAGGAGCAGGTGAAATACTGTCTGTGAAAGCTCTACTCAGAGAAGTGGCAGAACAGTCCACCCAGGGGTTGGCCAGTTGGCGGGGGGGACTCTGCAACAAGTCAGTAGCTAGGGCAGGTGCCAGACCCCAGCACTGAGAACAGCGGGAGCGGGGCCAGGGACTGGAATCAGCAAGCTACTGGTACCAAAAAAGCAACTCTTTATGTCCTCTCTAGAGGGGATGTGAGAGTGTCACACCTCTGGTCCTCTCTGTTAGGGATCATTAACACCTCTGGGTTTTCGCTTTTCTCTCTAAAATCGGGATCGTGAGGAGAAAGGCTGAAGAAGATGAAGAGTTAGCACAGCGCTGCACGCATGGCTCCTGCTTCCACTGGGGCGCTGCTCTGTGCTGCTCACTCAGGCCCAGCTGCCTCAGCCCCACACCTGCTCCAGGGCCTTCAGCCGAGCCCTCCCTAACAACCAGCACTGCCTCGGTTTCAAATCCGAAGAAAGACATCTGACGGGCCCATGTAGGCTTTTGAGCAAGGCCACATAAATCCTGGGGCTTGGCCAGCCTGCGGAAGGGCTGTTGTTCCACCGTGGCCAGGGAGGGGTCACACAGCCTGGAGAGGACCGGCCATGTAATGTGGGGCAGACTTCCTTAGATGACAGTGCAGGGAGCAGGCCACACTCGGCCTCTGAATCTCCTGTTTCCTGAGATGGTTTTCTAGTCTTCTCATGGCCCTACTCACGCAGAAATAAACTCTGAAAACTTGTGGCAGCACATGGGACCACCCTGAAGGTCATACAGAAGGGGCAGGTGGCAGTGAGGGTGGCGGCAGTTGGGGGTGTTGGAACTATCGGTGGAAGAGCTGCCACAGTCTCTGAGTGAACGCCGTCCTCTGAACAGGCCCCGAGGGCCGTCCTCCGATGAAAGCTGCAGCTTTTGCCCAGTTCTCCCTGACCTCTGAGTCTCATTAACCTGATCAGGCAAAAAGAAGTAAAAGTGTTTTCTTGGTGAAGTTTTTATGAAAAATTCAGTAGTGGTGGTATGTATTAGGTTGAGTCATATGAAATAATGGCATCCATGGGTCCAAAATGGTCAAATGTCAGTAATTTCAGCCTAGTAGGAAGTTGTCAGCCCGTCACCCTACCAGGACCTCCTCCATCAGAAAATATTACAGCCTCAACCCCCTGCCCTCAGGTCACTCACAGCTCTACACAAGTACATCATGGACAGCACACCTCTTCCCAGTGTGCAGAGAGGAGTGGGGTTTAACTCAGCCCTTTGCAAATCCCCTGCCCTCTGCCCTCAAGAAATGTGGCTTGCTGTTAGCTGTGCCAGACCAAGACTTAGCAATGCAACAAAAACTCTGCGTTCTCAGGTTGGAAAATTCCAGAGATCATTCTTCTGTTCAGTTATGGGTTTGTTTGTTTGTTTCTCTACCCTTGAAACTGGGGCAATGGTGAATATAACTACACAAACAGTGGAAAATGGGCGGTTGGCTGACAGGGATGAGCATGTGTGTTCACACGTGTTGTGTGGTGCAGAGGTGGGCAGTGAAGGCGGCAGGATGGTATGTCCAGCACAGACATGTCACTCACGCCCTGGCCCTTGCCTGGGGTGCCTTCCCTTCCATCCTTGTCCAGTGGTCACTGCTGAAGTTCATGGCCCAACACAGGCGTTACCTCCTTTGGGAAGCCTTCAGTGAGAATGAGTCAGCCCTCCCTTTAAACTTCCGTAAATCTCTCCTCAGTATTCACACGTGTCTTAACCTCCATAGGAACATAAGATCCCCCATAGGAACATAAGAATGAAGGTGTTTTTGACATGTCTTTAATAATTCTACATATTAATTTTTTAAAAAGCTCCGATGTAACAGTATTTCCCAATACTGTGGGGGTGAAGAAGTGCCCCATCTTCAAATACATGTAATGAATGTTGAGTTTTACAGTGTCGCTCAAATTTCTCTAGTGCAGGGAATTTAGTGCTGATGGTGCTAATGTGCAGTATAAATCTCCGAGAGGAAACTAGAATAAAACACATAGCCTCCCTATACTTATTGCCATGAAATTACCTTTTTATGAAGCACGAAAACAGCCTCAGAACCAGTGTTTTCTGCCAAAAACAGTTCAGGAGACACCAGTGTAGCAGAAGCTGTCTCAAGTCAGGTGTGCACAAGTCATAGTTTAGATTTGGCTCTGTGACCTTGGACTTCTCTGGGCCTGGGTTTCTTCACCTGTTCAACAAAGATAATTAACACCTACTCGTACGGTGGAGGATGAAGTGACAAAGAGCGTACGCACAGTGACTTACACGGTGACGCACTGAGCAGGTTCTCAATCCAAGGTCACTATTAGTTTCTTGGGACTCATCTACCACTGAGTTTACTCCAGAGTGGGTTCTCTGGAGGTGCCCTTCAGAAGCATAGCAACATGGAGGGGCCTGGAAGGCTTCTGATAGCCAAGAGAAACCCAGCCAGGCCAGACACTCAACTCAGTGCAGGGGTTTCCACAGGATCTTCACGTCTGCCCACCCCCTTAGCAGAACCAGAGATCGCTGATGGACCGCTAATGTCTTCCTGGCCACAACAAATGCCCACTGGCCCTACTTGGCCACTTGGGCTGGGCCGTGATGAATCACTCTCACACAGCACACTGAATAAAATAATAACTCACTCTCCTCTATGGCTTCTGGCTCATCACCTCAACCATGTCTGATGGACCTTCCATGAAATGCCCTGCAGCTGTGCACCAGGATAGTTCTGACCCCAGCAACCCTGGAGGCAGACAGGACAGGAATTATTCATGCCTGTCTCACAGATATGAAAAGCAAGATATGGAAAGAGTGAGCCAGGGGTCTGAGACTTTGCCCTGAGATCAACAGTTGATCAGCCTCTCCTGCTGGACAGGAGCTTGCTATTTCTCAACCGGCCTCCAGGGCTCTGGGGCCTGCCTCAGGTCCCACTTTGAGTGTGGGATGTTTCTATCTCAGTGCTTCCTCCCTTGCCTGAGCCAAACTGCCAGCCAGGCCCCCCACCCCACCCCCCCGCCCCGAACAGCCCTGTCTAGTACCCATGGTTACTGGGACCTTGCCGGCACTGGTTCCTTCTGTCCAGCTTGAAGCCTTCCCCCTGGGCCTCACCAGACACCCCAGGCTACTCTCCACTGGGCATGGTATATTCCCAGGCGTTGAATGTTTGAGCCACTACTTCATCCCTCTCCCTAATCACCTGGCCAACCTATACACATCCTTCATGCCACCTGCAAGGTGTTCCTTAGAAGTTACAAATAATGAAAAGAGAGACCACCGGCCAGGGCACAGGCTGCCACCGATTTTCGCATTGGAGGTTGAAAACAGCCCCAGTACTGTGGACCCCTGCTTCCAGGGCATAAAGTTGTTCTGTGTCTAAATGAACCTCTCTCTTTAGCTGCTTCCCCTACCATAGTCGATGCCATGCCAGTTGCCTCCGCATAAGGCACTGTGATCTTCCCACTGTGACTCCTAATGGACTACTAAGTCAATGTTGCCCCACGGATCTCAGCCTATGACACAACAATCACCAGCAAGCAGTTTGAAATGACTTTCTGGAGATGAGGCCACAAGGAAACAGAGGCCAAACCCAGGCCGAGGCCTACTGTCAAGACATCAGTCAGAATGGGGTCAGGAATGAATGGACAGGCTGTGCTGCAGTCCAGAGAAACCACTGTTTCCTGGTAATTAGGACCCAGTGAGCCCCATAGAAGAAAGCCGACTGCACTGTCCTCTCCAGGCTGGTGGATATGGCAATTCTACAGCCCATTCCATCGGGGCCATGGGAGTAGTGCAGCCAACATGCATCAGGCTGTACTCCACATCGGCACTCCCAGGAGCTTTGTGGACACTGGCTCATGTGCTCTTCACAAAGACCTGATGAAGGTACTGTTATTACTTCTGTTACACACGTGAGAAAATGAGTCTTGGTAAGGATGAACTATGGCTCAAGCTTACAGAGTGAGTATGTGGCGGAGCAGGGTCAAACGTAGGCAGCCTGTCTTCAGAGCTCAGCTCAGGACCCATTGAGGAGTCCTAGTTGAATCTGGGCCCCTTTTATGGGGCATCTCAGCGAACACTGTTCACAGGAAGAGAACATTGAATTAGGGGTCTGTCCTGACAGAGGGAGCTGTAAATAGAGGACAGCAAGCTACCTTCAAATCTGCCTCCTTCCTTCTGTGTGATCTGGACAACAGTGAATCTCTTAGTGGCTTTGCAACCACCTTGCAGAATGATGACAAAGACTGAATCTCATAATCATGTCGAAGTGCTTTGGAAACCATGATTTGACCATATGAGCCATTAGTACTTTCACACAGTGTATGAGGAACCCCGATCCTGCTACTAACCAGCTAACTGAAATATCCCAACTGGCTTTGTGACTTGGTACCTCTGAGCTTCACTTTTCAACCATAGAGTGGCAGTGCTGATACATGGCTGCCTTCTCACCTGACTTCCTCTGACCTGATTGCCCAGGTTGTTGCAAAGCTGCGTGAGCTGAGGCCCATGGGCGCCCTGAGGACACACAGCATACCATGTGAATGGAAGGCACTTATTATGAAGGAGATTGTGCTAAGATGCCCTCTCCAGAGCTGCCAGCACTTTGCAGACTCGGTTTATTCATTCTCATAAGCAGACCCAGATGGACCACCTTAGGGGACCATCTGCCTGGGTAGAGGAGCCAAGCCAGCCTCAGAGAGACGGGGAGACTCTGGCCCACTGGGGTGAGAGTGAATCCTGTAATTGATGCTTTCAACACCCACCCAACCTGGTACAGACCATGCTGCCTCAGAGAAGAGAGAGACTCCTACACCCCCAAATTTCCCCTTGTCTGGAGGGATTAATTCATCAGCCCACACCAAGTTCATGAGAAAGTCTTCAAGGTAACACAGAAAATGCTGAACAGCCTTGCAGCCAAATCCAAGGCACAGTCCTAGGACCAGCACCACCAGAAAAAAATTTGCATAATTAGAAATTATGCAAATAGATCCTTTGGCCAGATAGATCAGGTGGTTAAAGCATCACCTCAATATACAAGGTTGCAGGTTCAATCCCCAGTCAAGGTACAAAGAATCAACCAATGAATGCATAAATAAGTGGGACAACAAATCAATGTTTTTCTTTCTTTCTTTCTCTCTAAAATCAATACAAAAATTTTTTAGAGAAGCATAATTTTGATGCATGCTAAAATTTGAGAACCACTTCTTTGGAGTAAATCCCAGTTACATCTGTGGCTCGTGGCAGGCACTCTGCAAAGGTAGAAGGTGAGCTTTACGGCAGCCCATTTCCTGAGCAGTCACTAATCTCGGGGCTGGAGCCTGAAAGGCAGTGGAGTGGAATGCCGCCCCCTCCGATTTTTCCCTTGCATTCCCTCTACTCTGCAAGTTGTCCCTGCATCTTAGGAGTGAATAGGACCATAAACCAGTTCTTTTATCATTAATAATAGGTAAGTGGAGACACACTTCCCAGACTCTTTGCTCTGATTGAACCTGGACCTCAATCTCCTCTCTGCCCTCTAAGAAAGGTGCCAAGGTCTTAGCTGCAGGCACACCCAGCTTAGAGCACCAACCCTGTCACCTCTTCCCCTGCCCACACACCCACACACCCTTGTCCCATCCAAACCAACTGATTATCTGATTATCTTTAGTGGTTCTGTTCAGTTTTTCTCCCAAGTGCTAATGGAAGTGCTCTCACCTCTCATGGCTAAGCAGAGAAGCCTGCTCTTGACAGGTAGCTCCAGGTTAACTAATACTTGGGATGTGAGCAGAAGCAAGCAGGCCCACTTTCTGTTTAGCCTGGCCTCCCCGAGCACACTGGTGCATCTACTTGGGAACCGCAGGGCAAAAGACCATGCCATGTCTCATTTATCTCTGCAGTCCCATATGGCCTGTGGAGGATGCTCTGCAGTAACTTTGCCTGGGGGCAACCTGCCCTGGGTTCACAGAGTGCTATCAGCAGAGCCTGGGTTGAAGGAACACCGAGTTCAGGGACTGGGCTGCAACCTTGCGGCTGACATTGCCTGCAGGGAGGTGGGTCTGACTCAGGATGCTGATCAGGGAGAGCTTCACACAGGCCTAGGAGAGCAGGAGTTGCTAGTAAGGGATGGTCAGCATTGGCTGGGGCGGTAACCAACTGTCATCCCACTGTCTTCATCACGAAGCATCTCTGTGCACATCAGGAGGCAGGGGGCAAGAGAAAGCCCAGGATTCGGGTCCTGAGAGACAACTCTAGAGCTAAACAATTGAGTGTCTTTGGTAAGTTACTACATCCTCAAGAGTTGCTTCCCATCTGGAATACGGAAGGAGTGAACCCAGGTCCAGGACTGCTGTAAGACTCAAGTGAGCTGTTACGCACAAAGCGCCAAATCACACAGGGCCACTTCCTCCTCTCTGCAGCTTACCTTGGGACTCCACACTTGGAGGAAAGGATATAGGAATGTTAGAGTATGAAAGTTTGGGGAAAACGGCTTCCAAAGGAGTTGCATGAGGGCTTGCAGAATGAGTCAGAATGGAATGATCTGGCCACAGCGATCTGCAGAATTAGGCTTGTGCCACTGGTGGCCACAGGCTACTCAGAGTGGCTTCTCAGAAATTTGTCATGAGCCTCTCCATGCAAAGACACTAACCTCGAACAGATGCCTCCCCATTACAACTCCCACCCCACCTCCAGGGCCTGGGCTCTGAGTTCAATAGGTGGCGTGATCGAGAATGGAGGAGACACAAAGCAGTCAGTATCCCATGATTCCATTTTCCTAAAATACGAGTGAATCGAGAGTGGCAAGATGCAGTCCAGTAGCTGCATGGGCCCGGAGATCCAGGAGAGCATGGACTACACAGTGCACGAGGAGTGTCTCAGGGCCCATGGCGATGTGTTACAGGGCTTGATTACAGTGACAATGCCGTGGTCGCGCGTCACTGTCATGCTGCTGGTCAGCAGGCTCTCCACCGGCACAGACGCCCACCTGGCAAGCCAGGATGGAACAGCGGGAAACTACCAGGGCTTTGGGGTCCTTCTCCTCAAGCAGAGTCAGAGGATCCTACCCTTAGAATATCCTAGAGGGTGTACTGGGCTGGCACCCAGAAGATCACGATTCTAGTCCCTCTCTACCCTTTGCCACATATCTGACCTTGAGCCAGCCAGCTTCCTCATCTATAAAACCAGGTGACAGTAACATGCCATAGGGCTGTCGTCAGGATCCGATGAAACCGTGTAGGTCTTTGAGCTTCAAAACATGGACAGTGCTGAGCCGGCGAAGGTCTTTTATTCTGAGTCACTCTGCAAAGGCACCACATGAGGTCCGGGGAGCAGGTATAGACCAAGTCTGACCATCAGGGCAAGAAACGATAAGTGCGCTCATCCCCCCGACTGTAACGGAGACCCAGGAAATGTGTTGCAGAGCGAACGAGCAGCTCGGGGGGACTGCCTGGCCGGGTCAGCTGCCTCCGATTCATTCATCTCCTCCCAGCTCAGACATTCCGACAGATGGACGCAGGAATTGCTTCCTAGTTCAGTGAGTGAAATGGACACAGTGAATAGTTCACAGTTAGCCCTGAGCCAGTAAATCCCAGCTCTTCTGCATTGTGTTGTGTCTGGAACACATTAAACCTGGCACAAGATGAGACGTAAAATAAAGCAGAGTTTAGTTGGTTTGTTAATTTAGCCGTCAATGGAAATCAGATGTTGAGATTCACTGTAGTGCAAAGTGGCAGTTTGTGCCTCTGTTAAAAGTGCGGTCCAAACTGTGATTTAGAAGCCTCACCAGGGCACTGCGGGTGTCTCGGGGATGTGTTTCCCTAAAAGTGTCAGCAGCTGGCAGTTCCACTTGATAAGGTCCGTCTCCCCACCCCTACCTGTGTCCTCCCTTGGATCAGCAGGAGGTTGTCAAGCAGGTGTGGGTCAGCATGTAAATGAGGGATGGGTTTCTAAAAATAAAGCAGAGACTCCACTCCAATGGGACTGTCCTTTGCATCATTTTTTTCTTCTAAAAATGGATGGAAGCCCTGCCCTGCTTGCCTCCTGGAGTGACTGCAAGACTGTAATGAGATGATGGACAGGAAAGTGCTTTGAGGAGTTTCATGAATAGAAATGAGGGGTGAATAGGTGTCCTTAGAATGTAGGCATGGGTCTGGGGAGAGAGAGAGGGTTCTTCTTTTAGAGTAGCTACTTCGTTTTTTTCTGATTATAAAAGTTATGTATGCCCATTACAAACCCCTAAATTCAGAAAGGTAGAGAAAAGAAAACTCAAAACGTTCATAATCCTCCAGCTCAAAGGTACCTTTGTTAACAATTTGGTATACTCCTTCTAGTTTTCCTTTCTGTGTACATACATGGGTTTGGGTGTGCTGTTCCAACAGTCTTAGATACAGGTCAGGGCGGGGGGTGGTTAGTTAATTTATCACGAAAATTTTCTCATATTAGTAAAAGTTCTTCAAAAACATCTCTGTGTGAGATAGATGTGGCAGCTTTTATTATCATTCTCTTCACTGGATTTCTCGTTTCTTTGTTTTTACTTTTATGCTATTATAATCTACCGTGAATATTCTGAGGCTAAGCGCCTGTATAAGTCTCTGTTTCCTCAAGGACACTTCCTAGAAGTAAAATTGAGAGGTTTAAAAGACGGAACAAAATGTTTAAGGTTCTCAAGACATCTGGCCAAATGTTTCTAGAAAAGTTCTATCAGTTTGCAGTCTCACCAGCAATATGTAAAAGTCTCTAACTCACTATATTTTTCCAGTAATAAATATTATGACCTTTGCCAATCAGAAGCAGCCCAGTTTTGAAAATCCAACCCTCAGCTGACTTCTGTGCTTCAGAGACGGCACCATAAAAGAGGGCTAAGGGGGTGGGCTGTCATCCGACCATGACCATGCAGATGCAGGGGACCGTCTTGTCAGCAGTGGCCCTCTGAGAACCCACAAAATGACTGCTCCTGGAGCTCAGTGTCAGAAAGAGTGTTCATTCCTCTATGAACACACTGCGTCTGTAACTGGCTTTATTTCCCTGTCGCTTCGGCAGCTAGGAAGCCCAGAAGGACACTTCAGCCAGATTTTAGTGACCGAATAGAAATCTAATGGCACAGTTATACTAACATATTACCCTTACAGCACCCTGATTTATTTAGTTGTATACTTTTATTATATGTAATTGCAGGTCACCTCAAATCCTTTCTTGAACAACACAGAAATAGTTAACTTTTTTATCTGTTATCTTCAAAGGGCGGAATTATTTTCATTGAAGAGAGTAGCTTCGCCATCACTAACACGGACTTTATAAGAAGTTCAGGCGGTGCTCACCTTCATCTTCTTTCTGAGACTTAAACTCAGAGTGACGCATGCAGAGGGCCCCGGCACCGGGGTCTTGGTGATTAACTAGTTTCACGCTCCTTCCCGCAGGGGGGAGCCCTGAGGGGGCAGGGTTGGGCACGGCCATCTCGGGGCACAGGCTGCTTAGCGCTAAGGTGTTCTGTGTGCCAGCTCTTCCTGAGGGTGTTTTCTTTGCTGGTCCTTTTGACATAAGACGTCCCAGGCCAACAGATCATCGACACTGGCGGAGCTGGTCCTTGGCCAGAATCCGCAACAGGCAAGGAGGCTGCTCCGCCAGCACGTTGGCAGGGCTCCAGGGAGGTCTAGAAATGGCTCTGCTGCGGCTTCACGGCTTCACGGCTTCACGGTGCAGATCAGACTGCAGAGCTACCCGGACCCCTCAGGCCTGAGCCAGCATCCATCCTCCCACCTGGCACCTGCCCTCTCCCCTTTGCGGTGCCAAGTGCTTCAACAGAGAGGCATGGGGGGGAGCCCCCACAGAGCAGCCCCATGTGTAGCCAGGGTCTGTAGTTGCCCACCAAGAAGCAGGTCTGTGCTGAGCAGATGAGGGCGACTCTCGTTGGCCCAGAGAGCTCAGCTGACAAGGCAGGTCGGTGGCTGCCAGTCTGAGCTCAGGGCGGAGCCTCCTGCCCCTTCTCCTCTGCGGTAAGATGGAGTCCCAGTAGAAACTGCAGAGGGAACCGTTACAAATCAGCCTCTCTCTGGCTGCTTTCCTAAACTGTACTTATCTTTATAATTACCCTGCAAAGGAAAAAGACATTCTTCCTCACAAGAAGAAACTGAGCCTCAGAGAGGTTGGACCACCCAAGGTCACACAAATAGTAAGTGACCAAGCTGGGCTTGAACTCCATCTGCTAACTCCAGAGCCTCCTCTCCCTTCACTCACTATGCTCTGAGGGAGGCAGGAGCGGGTGGCTGTGGCTGGGAAGGCTGTGACCCACATGGAAAAGCCCCCTGTGTCATCTCTACCAGGCACTTGCCACAATGGGAGCAGGGCCAGAGCAGTGACATGGCTGCCTGCCTCTCTCCAGACACTGTGACACAGCCACGCCAGGGACGACTGTCGGCACGCCGCAAACTGTCGGCATGCATTGCAGGTGGCGTGGAGGAAGAGGTGGACTCATGGAGTGGAGAAGGGGAGGGAAGAAGGCATCGCTCCGTCCTCAGGCCAGTCTTGGCTTCACTGACAGTGCACAACATATTAACCCTTTGTGGTGACTGCACCTGTGGAGCCATCTGCTCTCAGAGCCCCAAGGACCACCTGTGTGACAAGGAGCTGGTGGTGAGCAGTAGGGAGGAGCCTGTGATGGGGGAGCCGAGTTACTGGGGACCAGAGCCAGCTCTCTCTCCACACCTCACCCTCTGCAGCCAGTCTGCCAGCCCCTCCCACAGCCCTGCCCTCCCAGAACACCCCCTTCACCTCAGGACCATCCCGGACGTGCTACCCCGAGCCACAGTCGGGATCCTCTTGGTGCTCCCTGAGCCCACTTTGCAGCCCTGCCTCCTGGGCCTCCCTGACATCACAGCAGCTGCCCTGTGAGACCCCAGAGGCCCTGTAAGAGGGAGCTGTTTGGGTGGTCCCAGCCACTAGCCCTTAGCAGAGCCCCATCGGGGCAGCCTCCTCCTTTTGTCTGCCTCTTCAGATACTTAAGCCTCAGTGCCATCTTGTGTTGCTTCTTTCGTTCATCCCTCGGTCCCATCCTATCAATTCTACCTTTGAAATAGCTCTCACCAGCCCCTCCCCTCGACCCCACAGCCCTGTGCTGACCCAGGCCTTGCTGGACTCCTGCGGTGGCCCTCTGGCCACCAACATCTCCAGCCCCCTCCCCACCCCATGCCTTCCTCCACGCCCCTCTAGGATGTGGTCCTAGTCCTGTCTCCTGCTCTTGTCCTATGCTTTCTGAAAATATTTTAGATGTTCTTCATCATCTATGGGCTTGCAGTCCACAGTCCTCCTTGTTGTTTATTCCAGAGGCTCCTAAAATGGCCTTTTCCTCCCCGGTGGGCCCAGCATATTGATTAAGAGCATGGGCTTCAGAATCAGGCAGACCTGTTCAAATCCTGGCTCTGCGGATCCTCTCTGACCTTAGGAATGACCTCGGGAATGACCTTGGGAATGACCTTTCTATCCTTGGGTCTCGGTCTCCTTCTCAGTATGATGGAGATGACAACGCCTGCCTCACCTATTGCCCCGTGGTCTAAATAAGATAACGCCGATAGGGCCTGAGGTCAGAACTCTGCGGCATGTCATTCGAGGTGTCCATGACTTGCTTCCTGCTTGTTTTGCCAGCTTGCCCTCCAGCCCAGATGCCCAGACAACCCGCTGTTCCCTGAGCCTTCCATCCTTTCCCTGGGACTCCCCCATCCTTTCTCCTCGTCAATTCTTGGGGCAATTCAAGTGTCACTCTTATGCAAGAGCCTTCCTCTGTCCTACAGTCAGACACCCCTCCTCTGTGTGCCTGTCATTCATACATGTCAGTCATCTCCTTCTAAATAACAAATACTCCAGAGTGTGGCTATTTAAAACAACCACTGTATTTTGTGGGACTAGAGTTCAGTCAGGACTCGGGTAGGTAATTTTTTTTGTATCTTGGTCATGCAGTGGCATTCAGCTGACAGATCAAGTGGCGTGCAGGGTCCAGGTTGGTTTTGCGTACATGTCTGCTACATCAGCAAAGATGGTAGGAGGCTGGGCCCGACTGGGACTGTCCCCGCAGCACCTGCCCTTGACCTCTTCGGCATGGTAGCCTTGGGTGAGTGAAACTCTTACATCAAAGCTTCAGGCTCCAAAGCCAAATGTATCTATGAGGAAGGTGAAAGTCGCATAGCTTTTTACGGTCTAGCCTCAACAGTCGTGCGATGGCTTCCAGCACGTGCTGTCAGTTCCAGCCGTCGCAGGCCTGCCAGACTCAAGGGGAGGAGACAGATCCCTCCCTCTCAGTAATTCTCTCCAGGGGATTGCTTAAAATTTTTTAGAGGTTTTAAAACTGTTACAACGCAATCTATTTAGCACATTATTATTATTATTATTAGCCCACAAATGTGCCCCAACATACAGAACCACCTCAGTGTAGACCATGGGCATGCAGACTGTTTTCTTCACCGTCTGCCATTCACTGACGCCCACTGTGCACCAGCCGTGGATGCCCACCTGCTGTACTCCTAAACCTCGAGGCAACCCTGCCAGATAAATTCTGAAGTTCAAAGCAATCAAGTACTTGGTACCAGACCAATTGTTGGAGTCAGAATTCAATTTCGGCCCATCTATCTCCAAAACCAGCCCTCTTTTCTCAGGCTCTGACTATGCTCACCAAATCACAAAGACCAGTGGCGATCCAGGACAGCCGTAGAACTGAAACCCTTCCATCAGACACATTTAAAACATGCCACGTTCCTCCTCCCGAGAGTCCCCTGGCAGAAGCCCTCCCCACTCTGGGCCTTTCCTGAACCGAGAGGAGGCGTGGACCGCCGCCCCTGTGACCTGGCAGGCCTGCCCGAGGCCTGTGGGCATGAGCAGTCCCACAAGCGTCCTCACAGACCTGCCCCATCAAGTCTCGTCTATCTTCTTGCCTATTTTCTCTAAAAGAAATTGTAAACTCTGTTCAGTGGCACTTCACTCTCAAGCACATAGCACCTGGCAGAAATCCCCCGAGAGTTCGGGAAGTACTCATAAAAATGGAAATGGAGCCCCGCGTGCTGAGGGGCCTGCTGGGCCTGAAACAGCCCTCTGTGTGACGCGTCCCACATTTAATAGCAGAGCGGGGCTGAGAGGATTCTAGCTGAACTGGAGTCTCCCTTAGGCTTTCCAATGTGTCCTTCACATTTATCACTATTACCAGACCCTCCTCCCCCGACCCTGGTACCTTCCTCCTACAGGTGAAACTCCTTCCCGCTGTCCCCTGTTGTTAGCTGAGACCTTGACCCATGGCGGAGGGGGAATAAAGGCCAACCCTGTCATTTCACAGACAAACAGACTGCAGGTGAGAGAGGGCAGGTGCCCGGCCCCACGCCACTCGGCTCGTGTGCGATGATGTCAGAGCAGATCTGAGGCTCCTCGCTTCCAGCGGTGCATTCTGGCTGTGTCTGCTGTCTCACACGGCAGTGTATTCCACTGGAAGCCAAGCAGGAGGGGGGGTTCGAAGAAAAAATAAGAGAAGAACCTGAACTCCTCACAGGACCACAGCAACAGACATGTCAGTGGGACATGCTGTTTGTTGTCTTCTTGTCCCGCCATCTGAATTGGGGCTTATTTTCAAGGCCAGCCATCTTTATGTTCGATTGTGGTGAAACACGTAAAACCTGAAATTCATCTTATACCATTTTTAAGAGTACAGTTCAGTTGTGTTATAAATATTTACGGTGTGCAACCAATTTCCAGACTTCTTCATCTTGCAAGATTGAAACTCCTTATCAATTAAACAAGGCCCCATTCTCCCCTCCCCCTCAGCCCCAGAAACCAGCATCCCACCATCCGGCTCCATGACTTCGACTGCTTCAGGCGCCTCACAAAAGTAGAATCAGGAAGTATCTGTCTTTGTGTGGCTGGTTTAGTTCACTGGCATGATGTCCTTGGGGTTCATTTATGTCGTGGCATGTGGCAGAACACCCTTTTTTTCTAAGGTTGAGTGACATTCTCTTGTCCATGTAAACTACATTCCGTTTATTCATTCACCTGTCGATGGACATGGAGGTTCCCTCCACCTTTTGGTTGTCGTGAATAATGCTGCTGTGGGTACAGGTCTGCAAATACCTCCGCAAAACCCTGCTTTCAGCATTTGGAAAATATATATATATACATACACACCCAGAAGTGAATTGCTGGATCATACAATAATTCTATTTTTAATTTTTTGAGTGACCACCATAATGTTTTCATAGTGGCTGCACCATTTTACATTCCTGCCAACAGTGCACAGGGGTTGCAGTTTGCTTGCTATGTCCCACCAGTATTTACTGCCTTTTTTAAAAAATGTATTGATTTGAGAGAGAGAGAGAGGAAAGCAGGGAGGGAAAGAGAAAGAGACAAGGAAATATTGATTTGTTGTTCCACCTACTTACTCATTCATTGGTTGATTCTTGTATGTGCACTGATCAGGGATCAAACCTGCAACCTTGGTGTACTGGGGTGATGCTCTAACCAACTGAACTATCTGGCCAGGACCT